>PVJH01012663.1:0-63471 GCA_004026705.1 Nesogale talazaci
TCTCCTTTCAGCAGACCACACTCATGCTTTCTTCCCTGGCCGCCACTCCCTCCCCCCCCCCCCCCCCCCCCCCCCCCCCCCGGCCCACCCTGCCTACTGGCCTTTAGTCTTCTACCCAAACTGAGGCAGCAAGGAGAGTCGAGCCCGTCGCTGTGTAATTGGGGACAAGTATCCCACACCTGTTATGATCTGACAAGATACGGTAAAAAGTCCCCTGATGACCCCTGGAAGAATGCTTCTGAAACATCCAGAAGAGGCCGATCCCATCTCCTAGGCAAGAAGAAGGAGCTGTCTGGGGCTGGATGTAGAAAAAGTCTTGAGTCTCACACAGTGAACACATGGTTATTTCTGTGTGGAATATTTCACCTCACTGGAGGTGCGAGGCTCCTTTGGAAAGCAAAAATTCACCTGGTGGTAGATGAAAGTTGATTTTCAGGACCTGAGATAACCTTTGGTCCTTGTGCAGGAGGCAGGGGAGAGAAGAGTTGTTGAGTGATGTCGGGTAATAAGACCACAAAAGCGACAGGCGCATATGAGGAAAAGGATGGTTGAAAAGGGAAGTCAGAACAGCCCAAAGGATTGGCCCTAAGGAGAGAGCATCAGACACCATTGGCATGGGTTGGGGATACAGACACAAGGCAAGTTGAGTCTCTGCTCCCAACTCTCCTTCAATACTCAGTAGTGTCTGCCCCCAAGTGACTTTTGAATTCACACAGTTGGGTCTTCTAGAATCGGGCTTGTGCAAATTTCCAGTTAGCAAGAGATGCCTGATGAATCATTGTGTATAAAGAATGGTGTCACCTTGGGAAGGCACATACTGCTGAGTCGGCTCAATTCATCCGGTGACAGTTTCATATCATGGGCCTTTCTGTCTCTGGGGCCTCAGCACAGAGGAGCTGGCAAATGGGAGTCTGACCCGAGAAGCTGTGACTTTTGCTACTTTGTGTGGGATTAGATGTAAAGAAGCCACCCTGACAGGTGTTCCAGACCACTTTAGGCACTTAGGATTAGCGTTTCTCTCTCTCTCTCTCTCACACACAGAGCCTTTGAAGCCAGTTGTTTTCAGCAATGCAGCTGACTCTCACAGACCATGCACTCTTCGTGGGGAGACAGAATCCAAAAGTGAATATGAATTCAAGTTAAAAATGAGGCGAGGCCAACTGGGTCAGTGGCCAGTGAATTAAGAAATCCAACTCTCTTGACAGTGACCTCAGACAGATCAGTCTACCTGGCCATTTCTCAATGCCTCTATGTGAAAATCGAGAATGCTAATGCTGGCCAGGTAATCAAGCCAGGCAATTCCGGTACTTGACTGCTAAGCCGAAGGGTGGTTAAAATCTACTAGCTGTTTCATAGAAAGAAATGTGGCAATCCTGTCTCTGTAAGAATTTATAGCCTTGGGAATTTTATGCAAATAGTTCTCTTCTGCCCTTCGGTGTCATTATGAGTCAGAATCAACTTGTTGGCAATAGTCTTTTACAGAATCAATGATTTGAAGGATAATTGGGGGAAGAATAAAGTGTTGATGAAGAATAAGCCATTTTCCCTTGATGTTGTTGCTATTGTGTGCAGTCTATTCAATTCCAGCTCAGAGAGACCCTTTAGATCAGAGGAAAACTGTCAGTAGACTTCCTAGCCTGCAATCTTGAAAGGAGATTTACTAGGGCTTCTCTTCTGGGAAGTGACTTTGATGTGCAAATCACCAACCTGTAGGTTTGATGCCAAACTCTTTCACCAATGCTTTACCAGGGCTCAGTTGCCTACAATCGTAGCACAGAATGTTGAGGAATGCCATATATTTCTTATAAGAGCGTTTTATTGTAACTTAAGTAGAGGTCTGTGTTTCAGAGCATCAGCTTTGTAGTCACAGTTTAAAACTACACCTCAAATTGCCCAATAGTTTGCCTTTCAGCCACTCCTTGATTGTTTCTCTCTCTTTTATGGACTGCTAACTTCCATGACATCCGTGTTAACGCTCATTGGCAGATGAGCCCTTTGTTGTGTCTTCCTTCACTTGATTTCCCCTACTGGAAGAAACCCTAAAAATTAATAAGAGTCACGATGACCCAATAGTTTGGGGCAATTGGATGTTAACTGAAACATCTGCAGTTTAAGCCCATCAATTGCTCCAGGTAGAAAAAGCTGACTTGTTTGCATAAACAACTGTGGAAACATTATGAGGTTAAAAACCTGTCACTTGGGGTCTCTGTGTACCTAATGAGAACACAAAACCTTCTTAATGACCCTGGGATATGCATCTTGTACCTTCCTCTCTCCATCCTACTTTTGGTTTATAGTCTCTCACCAAGTCAACTGAAGTACATTCATCCTCTGTGCTGAACACTCCACAGACATGATGGTCCCAAGGGTCATGATGAGATTTAATACAGGCACCATCTGAGATGTCCCAACCCAGGACTGGGGGTGGCACTGACATGCCAACGGATGGGGCAGGTTTTAGTAGGGTACAACTGAGTGAAGAAAGAGTTCTTCAAAACAGGCACAGAAATCTCTACTTCGAGCTTCTTGATTTGCTCAGGTTCTTAGAGCTTCTGCACTCCCTGGACTCCCACCAATGCAGTCTTCACATAAAAAATGGAAACTCCAGCATTTCATTAATTTGTACTTAATTTATCTAAGGGCTGATTGCTTTAGGATTTGTGTCTGGAAATGTTCACTTATTCTGCACCTGCCAAAGCAGAAGTTATGATTCTTCCTCAGCATCCCAGTCATATTTTTTAGAGGGGATTATGAATTATAGACCAGTCAAATTAATTCCAGCAAAATCACATAGGCTATAAACCTCCTCTAAGAGGCTTCCATATTCAATGTTTCATGGAAGTGGGCTTGGAGACTGGCTAAATAACATGTATAAAATCTGTATCATTCTCTCAAGGGGGTGGCAAGGAGAAGCCACCAGTATAAAATTCATATATATACATATATACATATATATATGCAATATGAGGCATCGGCTTTGTGTTTAGTTCTCCAGAGACAGACTAACTTGGTGTATTTCTAGTTTAGAAATACTTAGGATCCAGGCTCTAAAATATAACAGCTCGCTGCTTTGGAATAAAATGGATTTGCTTTTCTTGAGCCATGCAATTATTCTCATTGGCTTGAATACTCTGTGTGTCTGTGTTATTTTCTGTGGCATTTCAACATAAATGCCTAACAAGGTGACCAGAAATAATAAGCTCTTGACATTTACCTCCTCCTCTCCAACAGAACCCAATTATTCTCAGACACTGACTTTGCCTGTTAGCAGAGTCCCACAGAGCTCAGAAGCAAAGACACTTCAGCCCTTACAGATTAGCAGAGCTGAGGAATTTGTACATGTAGCTTTAAAATAGCTCAGGTGTCAAACTGGGGCCACTTTTTACTTAGGACATTTATGGTAAAGAGACTGGTAAGTCACTCACATTGCTTTAAGTACTTATTTATAGTACTTATTTATATTTCAACTAACTGTTGAAAAACTTGGTCTCAACTTATTCTTGGCACTGTGGGGAAGATGGCCTGATGGCAAGAGGAACAGAATAGCGGTGGCATCCATAGGCAAGTGGAATGCATTCACATAAATAGGAGAAACAGACTCGTAGAAACTGAAGTGCTTCAAGTGCATTCTACTTTCAGTTGTAGGGACAGAAAAAGACTCCAGATTCAAATATAATTTATGGAGATGCATGTATTAAGACATAACCAGTGCAAAGACAAGTCATCTGAATGAGGGAGACTGTCAGCCTAAGCCATAATGGTGTACAAGGATTTACAGAGATGCAGTCACTGAAACAGGATGTGGAGAAAAGAGGAAACAGTCACAAAATCATGGTAGGCAATCAGTCAGCTCATCACAGTTGCAGAAGAGAGAGAGGGGCTGCAAGTGGGATCGGCGTACTATTGTAGATAGACAAGCTTCAAGATTGGTTCAGGGCCTTCCAATAAAGCATTCAGGTTATGATTCATGACTATGCAACTCTAGTACCCCCCAATTCCACTGGTGATACACCCCGGTAAGTGCCAAAAGACTAGACTGCCCCTGTCTGGGCTGGCAAGCACATTCTGCTTAGAGGAAAAGCTTTTCACATGGCCAGTCAATGGTCAGAAAGAACACAATGAGCGATGAGCTTTTGTGGGATATCAACAATGAATTTAGGGCTTTATCTTATGATACACTTTGGCCTTTCTGGACTCTAGAAGTTAAGCTACAATACATTTCTAGGAATATCTTGGAAAATTTTAAAAGAATGGTCACCATCAAACACCAAAAGACCTGAGGGGGAAATAGGATTTGTCCTTGCAAAAGGGAGATTGCTTCTTGCTTTTTGTGGTAGTTGCATAATCTGGAGTCAGTTTAAGATTTGAGAGGATTAAGGGTTAAGGGGTGGAGTCTAGTCTATCAATCAGACCATAGCCAAAGGGGCCTCTGTGTGACATGGCCATTCCTTGAGGAATTCTGGGAATTCTGGAATTTCCTCCTTAGAGATGAAGACACTTCTCACTCACTCCCTGGGAGACATTGCGCTGAAAAGAAGCATGATACTATGCTAGTGTCCTGGGCTAAGGAAGCCACAAGGACCTACCCTGATGCAATCAGACCTCTGAAGCCAGAGAAACCACGTAGGACCCCTGCCAGTGCCGAGATGCTTACAACACCACTGAATCCAAAGACTTTCTACCTACTGGCCTGTGATCTTTTTGCATTCGGCATCACTGTATGTATTTTGTAAGTCTGGAGAGAAATTTATAGATTGGTATTGGACATATGGGCTAATATTGGACTTATGGACTTGATCTGCACTGGGCTGTGATGCTTTCTTAATTATCCTTCATATAAAACTCTCTTTTATACACATATGACTGATTATGAATTTGTTTTTCTAGACCACACAGGTCAACACACGTCTTTAAAAAAAAAGTGTTTTTATCAGTTAGCCATTTTGGTGGATTTGTGCCTAACTTCATGTGATATATCCCCCTGGCACAGAGTAAAGAAGGCTGCTTCTTTCAACCTTTCTGATTCTGTGTTTGGTCCTTAGTCCCTTTTCACTTTTCGTTTCCTCCCTTGGCATACTATATGCTTCACTTTTTTTTTTCAAACACCCAGAGCTCTTGGGATGAAAGGCAAAAATTAATGTATAAGCTATTAAAGCATTATTGTGGGATCGAATTTTAGGGTATTTATATTTTGTTAAAAGTAGCCCAGGGCCACAGTGGTTAAGCACTGTTGCTAACCAAATGGTTAGGAGGATTGGCAGTTTGAATCCACCAGCCATTCTGCTGCACCCACCATCCTTTCTGCAGAAAAGAGATGTAAGAAGTCTGTTTCTGCAAAGTTTGGCATCTCTGTGATCCAGGTGTGCTGAGTCCTGTAGAGTCACTATAAATCAGAATTGACTACACAGCAATGAGTTTGGGTATAATTTAATAGATATTCTGCAATGCAGAAAGATTATACAACTAATGATGAAATTGTTAGGCTCTTGGCAGGATATGTGGAGAAAGACAGCTCTGGGAAGAACATATGCCTGCTATATATGTATGTATTTAAAAATCCATGACTCAGCCATGTAAATAAAAGGTAATTTTCATATTTAAAAAAAAAACAAAAACTAGATTCAACCATACTGGAGATTTTCGCTCACAGCATAAGGCAAAGAAAAGACATCAAAGGTATTCCCCTGGGGTAGGAAGAGGTAAAACTATCGTTATTTGCAGATTATATGATTTTTACATATCAAAAATCTCAAAGCTCCACAAAAGGAGTATTGGAAGCAATAGAAGAATATGGCAGAGTGGCAAGATACAAGAACAATAAATAGAAGTCTATTGGACTGCTACATGCATCGGATAAGATCACAAAAGAGGAGATCAAAAAGGTGCTACCCTTTGCAATAGCCAAACACAAATTGAAATATCTAAGATATACCTGACTAAAAGAACAAAAGAACAATATGAGGAAAGCTACAGAACACTATTACAAGAAACCAAGAGTGACCTCAACAAATGGAAGAACATGCCATGCTCATGGATTAGAAGACTTAGTATAGTAAAGATGTCAGTTCTGCCTGTGTTAGTCCGGGTAGACTAGAGGAACAAATTTCATAGACACGCATATGGATATAAGGGTATGGTTTATATATAAGAAAAATAGGACATTAAGAAAGCATCCCAATCTATCCAGTACAAAGTCATAAATCCAATATTAGCCCATGTGCCCGATACCAGTCTATCATGTCTCCTTCCGACTCATGAAGTCATAGACTAGTGGGTGCAGAGTCTCAGCGCTGGCAGGGATCTCCCCATGGCTCCTCGCTTCCAGGGCTCAGGGCTCATCAACAGTAATGTAGTGGTGGCAGAAGCAACTCATTGCTGGCAGGAGTCTCCACGTGGCCTCTCCAGCTTCAGAGGTCTGGCCCCATCAGGGCAAAGCCCTGGCTCTTCAGATGCTGCCATCTTGTCTTGTCTGTGATTCATCATCTCTGAGACTAACTCCCAACAATTGGGGAGATAGATTCTCGTCTTCACGAGGGAAATATCATGAGACTTTCCAGATGTCTCAGGAGAAAGCCAGGCCCACACAGAGGCCTCATTGGCTACTCAATGGCTATCTCCAGATTAACAGGCTAGACTCCACCCCTACATCTCAATCATGAAATTAACATAAGCACATGACCGCCACACTGTCCAAGGCACTATGTAACTTAAGTGCAACCCTGATACAATTACCCTCATTTTTCTTCAAAGACACAGAAAAGCTGAATATCAACTTCAAATGTTTTGGGGGGAAAACCCAGAATTAGCAGAGAACTCCTCAAGAAGAAGGACACAGTGAGAGGATTTGCTTTACCTGACTTTAACACATATCATACAGCCACAGTGGTCAAAACAGCATGGCATTGGTATAACGACAGATACTCAGACCAATGGAAAAAACCTGAAAACCCAGAAATAAAATTATCAGCATATAGACAAATGATCTTTAATAAGCTCCCAAAAATGTCAAATCAGAAGCAGATGACCTCTTCAACAAATGATGCTGGAAAAAATGGATATCTTCCTGTAGAAAAATGAAGCAAGACCTTTATCTCACTCCATGAACTAGAATAAACTCAAGGTATATCACAGATCTCGAAGTAAAACTCCAAATTATTAGAGTCATCAGTGAGGGAATTGGGACCAACCTGAGAACTTTGGCACAGGTAATACATAGGCTATCAGAAATAGGAAAGGACACAAACACAGAGAAGGAATAAATTGACAAGTGGGATATACTTATGATAAAACACCTCTGTACATTGAAAGCATTCAGCAAGAGAGTCCACTGACTGGGAAAACATCTTCAGCAATGGCACATCAAACAAAGCCTTATTACTAAAATCTACAATATTCTGCTAGCTTCCAAAAAGGAAAAAACAAAACTAATTGCCACTGAGGAGGTGGGCAAAGGACCTGAACAGAATTTTACAGGAGCAGAAATCAGAATGGTCAATAAACATTTGAGAAAATGTTCCTGATCATTAGCCATAAGAGAAATGCAAATCAAAACAATAATTAGATAGCACCAAACACCCTCAAAGATAGCCCAATCCAAAAAATCAGAAAGCAACAAGTGTTGGAGGGGCTGTGGGGAGATAGGAACTCTCGTCCACTGCTGGCGGACCCAGAGGTATGTACAGCCAGTATGGAAATCAATTTGGCAATATCTAAAACAGATGGAAATTGAGCTACCATATGACCCAGCAATCCTTCAACTGAGCATATCCCCAGAAGAGGCAAGAAACAAACTATGGCCAGACAACTGAGTTCCAATGTTCATTGCAACACAGTTCACAATTGCAATGAGTTGGAAACCACCCAAATTTCCATCAACTGATGAATGGATTTAAAAAACTGTAGTACGTACATACAATGGAGTACTACACATCACTAAAAAGCAGTGATGAACGTATGAAGTGCTTAGCTGCATGGGAAGGACCAGAGGAAATTATTCTAAGTGAAGTAAACCAAGCACAAAAGAACAAGCACACACCAGTGGGCAGTGATGTCCACACACACACACAAAAAGAACAAGCACAACATGAATCCTCTGAGGTAAGCTTAAAAAAATACAAAAGGGACATCGAGAAAAAGCTACTGTATACAGACATTTCTGGGGTGAGGTCCAGGTAGTATGGCAGGGGCCAGACCAAATCCAGAGATACATATGGTAGCCTACTAAAAAGGAGGTGGAGAAATGGGGGGGGGGGGGGGAAGAAATGGATAGCAGGGAAACAGGGCACTAAACTACCCAAGGGGAGGGCATTGTTTATATCTTCACAGGGAAAGAGGGACCAGAATTCATCCCAGTGCTCCAAGATGTGAACTCAACACACTGGTATGTAGCAGGGAACCAGCAGAGATGTCTGAAGGACTAGGCATTACCCCAACTATGTGGACAGCTACCCCAGTCCTCAGATTTGGGGTGGGGGGCGGGGGAACTGCAGGTCAGGGAGAGGGACATGTCTGATCAGAGCATACAGGAATAAATGAAGGGGGATGAAGCAAGAGTGGAGCACATCTTGGCCCACTAAGCCTCCAAGATGACATCCCCACTCAAAGCAGCCAATTCACAGAGAAGACCATATGGCCAGCCCCACTATAAGACACAACCCTCCTGACTGACCCATAGTCCTACAGGGGACAACACTGACCCCAATACTGCCACAGTGAGACAAAACACTAAGGGAATACAAACAGAACAGTAAGGGGAGCAGAGCAAGGAAGTCCCTAGGGAATACCAAAAATAGATTTTGGTACCAGGGCATGGCACCTCATCACACTCAACCGGAAACCATTCCTAAAGGTCAACAAACAGTCCTTGAACTATTTGCAGGCTTTTCTTTTTTATTTCTATTAAAAAAAAAACATTTTATCTGGGACTCGTACATCACTTATCACAAGCCATATCTACATACACTGTGCCAAGCACCTTGGCATGCCTCCTGCCATCATCCTTTTTTTTTTTAATCACTGTGTTTTCTTGTTGCTTTGTTTTCTTTTGTTGCTTTGGTTTGTTGTGTCTTTTTTGTGCATATTGTTATTTTCACAGGTCTGTCTAGATAGATAGACTGGATAAAAATCTGAATGATAAAACAATGGGACCCACTCTTCTGGCAGGACATAAGTGAAGGGAAGGGGGGCTGGGTGGGAGGAAATGGTGTTAACAAATCCAGGGACAAGAGAACAACAAGTGATTCAAAAATCGGTTGTGAGGATGGTGTAGAAAGTCTGGGATAGATTGATCAAGGGTAATATAACTGAGAGGATTTACTGAATCCCAAATGAAGGCTGAGCATGATAGTGAGGCAGGGGAAAGTAAAAGGAAAGAACTAGGAGGCAAAGAGCACTTATAGAAGTCTAAATAAAGACATGTAAATATATTGTATAAATGATGGGGAAATAGATCTACGTACATATATTTATAGGTCTAATGCTAAGGTAGCAGGTGAACATTGGGTATCTACTCAAGAACTCCCTCCTCACAAGAATACCTTGTTCTATTAAACTGATATTCCATGATGCTCACTTTCCTGACACAATAATTGAAGAAAAAGCAGATGTATAAGCAAATGTGGTGAAGAAAACTGATGGTGTCCACCTACCAAAAGATATAGCACCTGGGGTCATAAAGGCTTGAAGATAAACAAGTGGCCACCTAGGTGAAAAGTAACAAAGCCCACATGAAAGAAAGACACTACCCTGTGTGGTTACAAGGTGTCAATAGAATCAGGTGTCAGACACCAAAGACTCAGGACAAAAAGTCGTATCATTGTGAATGAGGGGGAGTGTGGAATGGAGACCCAAAGCGTGTCTGTAGACAACTGGACATTACCTTACAGAAGGGTCTTGGGGAGGAGATGATCCAGTCAGGATGCAGTATAACAACATTGAAACGTACAACTTTCCTCTAGTTCTTTAATGCTCCTTTTGCCTACTTTCATGACTCCAATTCTACCTTACAAATCTGGCTAGATAAGAGGATGTAGACTGGTGCATATAAAAGTTGGAAACACAGGGAATCCAGGACAGATAAACTTCTCAGGACCAATATCGACAGTGGCAATACCAGGAGGGTAAAGGGAAGGTGGGGGTGGGGGGAGAGATAGGGAGAACTGATCACAATGTAGACAATGGTCTACTATAACCCCCTCCGAGGGGAATGGACAACAGAAAAGTGGGTGAAGAGAGACATTGGTCAATGTAAGACATGAAAAATAGTAACAATTCATACATTATCAAGGGTTTATGAAGGATCTGCCTGAGAGGACATCAAATGTGCCCAAGTCAATGTGCTTCCTGGCAAAGGAGCACTAGGGTCTGGTTTGGAAGGAAGGACGCCTGGTCATCAGGGAGAGCCAAAGGGCAGGAAACACCATGTACTTTCCAGCCTCTGTCCAAACGGCATCAACAGCTGGAGGGGGCAGAGATACCTTGAAGCAGGGAGGACACATCTGTTTACCAGCTCTGGGCTTCTTGAACTATAGAGAGAGTTCTGTCATGAGGAAACACATGTCATTTCACACACGGGGCACTCCTCATCCATTTACCAAGAGCACAGTTCTTAGAGAAGACTGTTAGGTACACGGAAGAGGAATTTCTGAGTGTAAAGCTGGTTTTTCTCTTTAGACAAGTCAGAGGAAGGGTGGTAAATTGCTGGACAGCAGGTATGAGATAGCACTCTGTCTCCATTGCTGAACATCTCTATCCACTGCTGGTCTGAAAGTGGGTGGAGGAGATGACTGCTCCTCAGGCTCTCATTGGAGGTGTTTTGGTGAATCCAATCTTTCTACCATCCTGAAACTTTACTCGAACTCATCTACTCTTGGTTTCTTTCTTGAGTGAACCCCATTTCTATGGATTATTTCTGTAGAATTGACTAACTCATTAAGCTACTTGCCCTTTACTTTGCTTTCCACATGATTGATGCTTCCCATGTGCCACCGAGGTGGCACGTCTTGAAGTCCATTGTTGACTCTCCTTGTCTTCATCGTAGTTGCAAAACATTTTTCATTGGGTTTCATGGGATGTAGCTCGTGGAACCTAGAATCCTGATTCTAGCTGTGTCCTCTGTGGTCTGAGAAAAGCCTCTTTTGTTTTTCTGTGCCCCAGTGTCTCCTTGTCTGAAACAAGCTCATTTCTCTTCCTGAAGATAATTTCTTCGGCTATGACACAGCTCTTCCAGGAAGGAAGGTGGCAAGAGGAAAGTCACTCTGACTGGAAGGCATGCTCGGGGCTTTATTGTCATCTATACAGGTTCTTCTAAGGCAGGAGAGATCACATAGCAGCTTGGAAGTGGGTGTAGTAGGCAAGGGGTTTTCTTAGGCTACATGTTCTACTACCAGTGTGATCACCCCATTATGTTTTCTTCACCTCTGGGTCTCCTAAGCCTGTCAGAGAGGAGAGGTTTTTAAGTATCTGCTAAATAAGTAACCCTCCGAAGGACTCCCACCTCCCTTGTCTGGACGTCAAGAGCAGTGCCCTCTCTGCAGAACACACACAGTAATTACTTAATTGATGATGTGCTATTGTTTTTCACCCTAGTTTATGAACAGAATTTGGAACCTGTGAGACGGCGTGGGCATTGCATAGTCTTAAGATAAATAAGGTGTCATGCTTACAGCCCCAACATACTGGTGGCAATAAGCGCACACATTTCTACTTAGTGGAAGGAAAGGTCCTAGCATTTGGAGGCCTTTGTGACTTGCAAGAATATGGGGGTACACGTATGACCATATTCCATCCTATTTCCATTTGACGAAAAGTCAAGGTATGGAAATTAGTATTAAAGGTCTAATCATTTTGGTGGCAAATCCAAATTCCACCTCTGTTAAGGTGAGTGCTAACTGTTTGGTGGAGTAAGGATTTGGGTCAACAGACAAAGACTTCAAGTTTAAGGTTTTCATGCTGAAATGAAGAGAAAAACAGCATTGAAATGATGACACCAGGAAGGTGATTGAGAGTTAAGGAGGGATTTATGTAAAGTGAATTGCACCTTAATTTGAGGAGTTGTGAAAAACTTAGGACATCTAACCTCCATCCTCTTGGAGTAGTTTACAAGCTTCTTCATGAGGCTGCCTAAAGGTTATATCTCTTTCCAGCAGGGCAAGTACAGCTTGTCTGCATCTCTCTACGGTGATTTGGTGTAAAGTCTAGCTGGGGAATGCTTCAAAGGGACAATTAATATCAAATTACTGGAATAATAGTGTGTGTTCCAAAGGCCCCTGCCAGTCCTCTGCTCCATCTGCTAAATGTGCTCGGGGCATTGCGCGGTTCAGCATTAGAACACTCCAGTCATTTGAGGGGAAGGTGACCTTCCTCCAAGCTGAAAAGCCTTCTGCTGGGACCTAAAGTGGATGTTTCTGCAGCTCTGACAGCTAGGAGGCCTTTCTCCCCTGACCCTGATGCTCTGCTCCTCCCTGTGAACCTGATTATTCTCCCATGCCTGGGGATGCCTTCACATTGACTGGCCCATCAGAAATCAAATCATATCTACCTATTATAAGCGAAAGGAACTCTAATGGCCCAAAGTTCAAGTGTTCAGCTTCCTTCCAGGATCTCCTAGGGAGAAAAGACATGGGTTTCTATGTCCATAAAGAATCCAGTCTATGAAATCGTATGAGGCTCTACTATATTCTAAAAGGTCACCATGAGCCCAAGTCCACAGCACAGAAGCAACTTCATCCTATGTGAAGGAGCCCCTGCATGGTACAAAGAGTTAAGCACTCCACTACGAATTGAAGATTGGTGGTTGAAACCGACCTGGATGCATCTGCTTCCAAAAGATTACTCCAAAACTCTCACCACCATCATCGATGCTGACTGTCCATGGGAGAAGAAAGTCTCTTATTTTTCTTCCAAGGAACAACTGGTGGTTTCAAACTGCTGACCTTATGGTTAGCAACCTAATATGCAACCACGGCACAACCAGGGCTCTCTCCAAAAGGTTTGAAAACCATATGGAGTTGAATTCTACCCCGAGACATGTGGAGCCACCATGAATTGCCATGAATTCCACAGCAACTCTATAACAAGGAATGTGATGCCATGAACTACACTTGAAAGCAAAAATCATACTATTGTCAGTTGATTGATCTGGACTGCGGTATATGCCCCTAATGTATATGTCAGAATTCAAACCCTGTCCCTGGGACTCTAATTCCATTTGAGAACAGGATTTTGTTGTGCTAATGTGACCCTAGAAGATGAGGGCATGTCTGGAACCTAATCACTTCTGGGTTATTAAAAGAGCAGATTAGATGGAGAAGAAGCACACCTGGTTGGGGTGGGGGATCAGTGGGAGAACACTGCCTCTATCTGATGACAATGGAGGCAGATGAATCTACAAGACCAGGAATTTTAAGGATTGCCAGCCGTTAGAAGCAGAAATAAACAAAGATGGACCTTCTGTAGGTCACTGCACTTAGACTCCTATTCTCCTGTAGAGTGATGAAAATAAATTTCAGTTCTTTAAAACAACCTGCTTGTGGTATTTTTGTTACAGCAATACTAAGATATGTTAAAATCCTTTCTCTTCTTTGACATTGCATGTATTCTGTAGAAATGAATATATTTTTTTTCTTCACGGGTGAGACTCCCTTTTCCTTCCATTCATCACTCAAACTGCACTTCTAGCCTCTCTGAAGTCAGAACTTGATCCTCAGAGGAGCCTGCTCCTTGCCTCTCTATCTCTGGGGCTACAACGCCAGCCTGTATGTTGCCTATGTTAATCTTTCAAGTTCTCTACTTTGGTACACGTCCCTATCATGGAACCACCAATAAACCTCCAACTCCAACTCCTGCCCACGACCAGCTCTAGGGTTGGCAATTATGAGTTTCTAATAAGACATCAACTTCTTTTTTGAGACTGATGTCCATTTTTTGTCTACTTATAATCTATACCCCAATCAAACAGAGCTCTTCTCCACTTCCAGATACAAATTATATTCCTCTGTCCACACTTACCTAACTTCTCATCTTCTATAAAATCTCCATAGTTTGGCAACAACTCTAGGATAATGAGTTTGGGGTTTATTTCCATCTTTGGTAACCTTCCCATTTTTCAAGGTTGAGTCCTTGTGCCCCTACTTCCTAAATCCTTTCTGATAGATCCAACTATAAAAAAACAACTCCTAAAACAAACAAACAAAAAACCACCCCCAACTGACTGCCATCAAGTTGATTCCAAGTCATAATGATCTTATAGGACAAAATAGAATGAGTCTTCCATGCTATAAATATTTATGAGAGCAGACATTATCTAAAATAATTTTTATTTGAATTTCATAGCATGGCTTACATATGTGTTGTATTTGTTGTGGAAGATAAAATTTTTGAAATACGCTGTTGCTGTTATTTGAATCGATTCAATTCATGATCTCATGTGACAGAATAGAACAACCCAATAGGGTTTTCTAGGCTGTCATCCAGATTGTACTGATTTGGCGTGTGGCAATGCTGGATGAAGTGGGGGACCTGATACTTAAGTACCACAATAATCCTGATAGTCTGTCTTACTGTTGTTGTACTTGCTTGTTTTAGAAAAATACTTGCAAAAAATTTCAAACTACAGAGACCAATAGAGTCACTGTGTGTTTTTTAAGAAAGGTGTACTTTTGGAGAGGAAGATTGAGAGCACATTTGCCACAGAGGAATTTTTTTTTCCATTTTATTCATTTATTTATTTTTTTAGGCATCACTGCCCTCTGGTGGGAGTGGGACGCACAGCCTTGCTCCTGGAGAACTGCTGCTGGATTTGAACCACCCAAGCCAGTGGACTGCAGTCCCGCATTCAACCACTACGCCACCAGGGCTCAACTACAGAGGGATTTTTTAAAAAATTTATCTAGCCCTAGGACGTTTTCATATTTTGTATGTATGGGTTTTTTCATCAATATTCACATCACTGCTACTTTAATCAGCAGAGGATTGACTGACAAGAATCTGAAAAAGGAATTGCCCATGCTCTATGAGTTTTCAAAAAGTACACTATTTTTCAGAAGTTTTACAGAAGTCTAGACATGCAACAAGGTGTTGCTTACAGGTCATGAAGGTCTAGTTCATCTGTGAACCACTGGAGTCTAGTGACTAGAACAAACCGCCACTTCCTGTCCATTCCAATTCAGGAAAGCCCAGGCATTGTGGAGAAGAACTGGGATCTTTCTGTAAGGTTTTCAGAGCTGATTTTTAAATTTTTTCCTGAAACAGAGTGCCAGGTCTTTCTTCTCACTGTCTCTGGGTGGGTTTGAACCATGAACTATTTTCTTAGTAGTCGCTCATTTTTCTGTCTGTACCACCTAGTGACTCCTACTTCATCTGTAAGTCTTTCTGGTGTAGATCATATTTGTGTTATTACTGTGGTACCAGTTTCCATATGTATCATGGGCCATCTCTATGTCTGTAGAGTGTTAATAGTCTTGGAAACTTCAAGGGGCAATCCCACCCTGTTCTATAGGCATGGTATGAGTCAGCCTTCACCTGAGGGCAGTAAGTTTAGTTTTGTTGGGAAACTAATCAGATTAACAGATAGGTAATTGGTCTATTTTCTCCCATCGCCATTCCATTCACAAGACTTTGCACCTACCGGCCCATGATCTTCCTGCATTGCACGTGGCTGTGAGAATCTGACAAGAGACTAGCAAACTAGTATCAGACTTATGGACTTGAGTTGGATTGGGCTGGCATGTTTTCCTGATATATAACTCTTTCTTGATATAAAGCTCTTTCTCACATATATATGAGACTCACTGGCTTTGTTTCTCTAGTCAACTTGCCTGATACAAATGTCTTAGGAGATATCTTTTTTCTTTCTTTTTTTAAGTCTTAAAGCACCCATTCTTTGGGGAGACAAACTCTGAAAATAGTGATTTCTGGGATAAATTAAAATAGATCTACCTATATAGAGCTCAACTATAGGAACTGGACTGCTGTTCGAGTTTGAGCAAGTCAGCATAAATGTTATTGGAAATCACAGAAGATATATTTGTCCCTCAAGGAATGCTACGGTTTTCTCCGGGAAAGGAGAAGTCAGAAAATATCTCCAGAATGAGTCGTTTCTTTTTCAGAGACACCATACGGATGATGCTGGGTTTCCTGGGAACAAGAAAACAAAACAAAGCTTTCTGGTCTCCTAATATTTATTGAGCAACTGCTCTCTGCAAGACGCTAGACTTGTCGCTGATAGTTGAGGGACTGGTGATTGGTCTTTCTTCTGCCACTCTCCCTCGTGCCAAGGCTTGGGCTTTGCACTGAAGAATTCCATTAGGAAGCTGGTAACTAGGAGACAGCTAGGCAGTCAGTTCTGTTGAAATCTGGTAGGATTTTGCATCATGATGACCACGTTTATCTGAAGCCAAAGAAGTCCTCGTAGATAAGACCTAATGATTCTTAGCAAAGGAGTAAATGGTACAAGGTAAGCATTTGTAAATGTACATGGTACAAGGTACAGTTGGAGAGATGGGAAAGTCTGACGCCTAGTGGTCGCCAGGGAGGGCCACAGTATTAACCAGTCATGATTCCAGGGAAGAAAATGTTCAAGAGATTCCCGAACCCTCTGTCTAGAAAGGCTGTAGATAGGACCATTTTTAGCTTAAGCCCCTTGCCAATGTAATATATTAGACCTGAGATCCCGTCCATGCCTTGGCTGGTGGTCTAGATGATAAACTTGCCGCCATTGAGTCAAAGCTGACTCATAGTGACTCCCCGGTGAGCTTCTGAGACTAACTGTTTATGGGTATAGAAAGTCCCGTCTTTGTCTTTTTCCCCCCGAGTTGCTCCTAGTGGTTTTAAACTGCTGATCAGATCTGAAGTGTAACCACTCAACCACCAGGACTCCTTCAGTGCAGAGGCTGGTTACAAAAAAGACGCATACATGTCAATTCCATCTTTCAATCCAAGGAAGGACTGAGGTGAAGGCCCTTTGTCTTCAAATATTTCTTTTTCATTTTCCCTGCCTATAAAAAACTGGAAACTGGACTCAGAGGGCAGCCAGATAAATTGGCCTAATATGATCCACAAAGATAATGCCACACATCTTCCTTTGGTGATCTGTGACTGGGGTCTCAAAGGTTTATTAGTGACTGTCTAAGGCCCAGCTACTGGTCTCTGTCTGGGATGCACAAGAATGATGAAAGTTGAAGATACATGGAAGACCATATGAACAGCCATCTCCATACATCTGGGACCAGAAGAGCTAGGGACACAGTAGCACAGAAGAGATACTTGCACACACATCTTAGAATAACCAACCCAGTTACCAAATGATAAAGTATCTGGGGTCTTAAAAGCTTGAGGTGAACAAATGGCCATCTAGCACAGAAGCAGCAAAGCCCACATGGAAGAATCACACCAGGCTGTGTGATCAAGAGGGGTCAAAGGGAGCAGGTATAAAGCATCAAAGAACAAGAATCACATCACTGCAAATGAGGGGGAGAGCAGAGTGGGGACCCATGGCCCATTTGCGGGCAATTGGTGACCAGATGTCCCGCTTTTAAACAATTTGTCCTGTGTCCCACAGCATTTTAAAATTGAATAAATATATTACAATACTATTTTTGCGTTCTATGAACAATTTTGTTGCTCCTTGTAGACCAAGTTTTTAATCAATAGCCCCCTCTCCCCCCAGTCAATGGTGTCCTGCTTAAAATCTGGTCAAGACTTACAGGGGAGGAGGTGGGTCAGTCAGGGTGCAGTGAGGTAGTGATGAAGCATGCAACTTTCCTCTAGTTCCTGAGGGCTTCCTCCCCCCAACTATCATGGTCCCAATTCTACAGTACAAATCCAGTGGGACTGGAGAAAGTACACTGGCAGTGATGGGAACTAGAAATACAGGGAACCCAAAATAGATGAACCCCTATGGGCCACTGGATGGGTGGAGGGAAGATGGAGTAGAGAGGGGGAGTCAACTACAAGGATCTACACAGAACTTCCTATCAGGAGGACAGACATTGGAGGAGTGGGTGGGGAGAGACATTGGGTAGTGTAAGATATGACAAAACAATAAAAATTTATAAAATACTGAGAGTTGGTGGGGGAGGGGGGAGAAAGGACAAAGAGGAAAGGATGAGAAGCTGATATCAAGGACTCAAGTGGAAAAGCAGATATTTGGAGAATGATGGCGGCAGCAGGCATGTGAAGGTGCTTGGCAGAGTATATGTATTTATGTATTGTGAAAAGCAATGTATGAGCCCCCAATAAAATTATTTTTAAAAAAGAATAATCAACCACATCAAAAGGATTTGGAAAGAAGGGGGAATGGAAACAGTGAGGACATGGGAAGTGGGATAAGTGATGCTTCCTAATGGGAATCGTAAGCAATGGAATAAAACAAATTGTCGATGAAAAACTGATGATCTGCTCTGTAAACCTGTAGCCAAAGCACAGTAAAAAGGCTTTTTTTTAGTTGAAACTTAGATTGAATGATTTCTAAGGGTCTTTCGAGCTCTAACACATCTCAGTTGAGGTTCTTTAAACAGATGGATCTCTGGGTGCTTTTAGCAAGCCCTGAGGCTTAGTATGCCTTGGTCTCTAGACAGAGAGAGGGACAGTAATCCTTCCTACTCATGCAAAACATTTCTAGCCAGTAATTAGACAATAGTTAGCAGAGCTAAAAAATATGAAAACTAGGGATGCACATTAAAAGCACTATCAAACAAATGGCTGAAGATGTTTCACTGAGTTTATTGAAAAAATATTAAATATTCATCAAAAGGGATTGAGTTAATACATTAAGCATATTCATGTAATGGAGTATTCTTCAAGCATTTTAAATGTTAAAGTAGTCTCCTTCATCATTTCTGATGACAGGGAAGCCCCCCTAGATAAGACCTAACCATGCTGAGCAAATGCGTTAATTACTTGCTAACTAGGGCAGTGGGAACAGAGCTGGGAAAGTTGGCCTATGCTTTATAATACTACAAAATACCAAGAATGGCTGTGAAGAATCAGATTTTAAAACAATATGATCACTTTTTAGGTAATACTGAAATTTTTTTAAAAGTTTACCATTTTGAGCCTTTCAATACTAATCTGCTAGTGATCTTTGAACAATGAGACTCCTTGTGTAATTTTTTTTTATCCTTTGTATCTTTTATGTTATCTGATTTCTTTGGGGGCGGGCATCACTGCCCTCTGGTGGTCGTGGGTGCTATCCAGTGCCGCTCCTGAGAGCCGCCACTGGATTTGAACCACCAAGCCCGCGGGCTGCAGTCCCGCACTCAACCACTTACGCCACGGGGGCTCAGCCCTTATCTGATTTCTTTTTGCCAATAATTTTTAAAACAAAAATCAACAGTAAAACATTTCAAAAAATGCCCCTCCTGTCCTTCTTACACCATCAAAAAGATGAACAGACAAAAGGAGATAATAGAAATGAAAAGTGATAAGCTTTGTTCTAAGGCACACAATCCCTTTTATTTTTGTGTATTTAATGTCTTCTTAGTAAAGAAGTGACTACCATTTAGTAAATAATTCACCAACCCAGGTAGATCAGGTCATAAGATTTGTCCTTATGATCAATAGGCGAACTGATTTCAAAGGCTTTCCACCCTCTACTGTTGGTGTCCTATATTCAGGTGACTTGTGACTCTGGTCTCCTGGCTGTCGATGGGCACTTTTCACTGTAAATGCAGGGAGGGAGAAAGCAGAAGTGGAAAAAGTCAACACCTGAAAGCACGGAGATTGCATTTCACCTTTTCCATCAATCTTCTAGTTTGCACACTGCAAGCTGCACTTTGCACACTGCAGCTAAAGTGATACCTACACTCATTCTTTCCACTCCACTCAACAGGATAAAGAGTATCATTTTATTAGTCTTATTGCTAAGTTGATCTTTGTTTCCTGGGTAGCAGTACTCACTAGGAGATGTCTCCTTGTCACAAGTGGGATACCATACCATTGCACTCTCCTTCTGTTAGCCAGAAGTGGTAAGGATGAGAGAAGAGAAGAGCAATCCCACTGTAAGCGGAGGCAGACAGTGAAAACTCGAACCAGAAGATGTGGACTAGGCATGAACAGAATATTGTAGGAGATGGCCCTGGCCAGAAACGGGGAGATGGAGTGCAATCGGGCCCCCAGTAAAGACCAACCATCTCACCATAATAAAAGCAAAAACCTAAACATGATCACATTCGGGGCCATAGGCAAGGCCCGGCAAGCTCATCACTCAGGAAGATTGGTACATGAAAGCAGGGTTGTTCTTCATTTGCTGAACAGTTTCTCTGCATGGAACTTGGCCTCATTCCCATGTGAGTCTTCAGAAACCATGGAACTTGTCCATGCAAGCGTCTTCAGTGTTTGCCTTTCCCTTAATGGCTATTTTGTTTATTATTGGAAACTAAAAACAAAAAACAAAAAAACCTCATTGCCATTGAGTCATGCTAACTCTTAGCAACCCAATGAGGTGGGGCAGAACTGCCCCTGTGAATTTCCAAGACAATAACTCTACAGAAGCAGAAAATCTCATGTTTCTCCTGAGGCCTGCTGTTGATTTCCAACTGCTGACCTTGCAGTTAGCAGCCCTATGCCGATCCTACCACAACACCTTTAATGTTGGCAATTAGCTAATAAATCAGATCCCTCAGATCCCAGAGGTTTTTCTTTCCTTAGCACAAAATGAAGAACAAAGACGGGGGCTCTTCGCTAAAACAAGCAAGCAAACAAAACCCATAACGAAGGCTTTAAGGGTTGGCCGTGATCTTTGCAGGTGAGGTGATGGCTTTGAGGATGAGGCAGGTGCTAAGAACTTTTGAGAATTACTTCTTGAATCATTATTGAATCCAGGGCTATAGATAATCTGATCTTATACATTTGGAAACCAGGGTTTCAAGAGTTTGCTGTCACTTTTTCAAAACAGCACTTCTCTTCTCTCATCTACTCTACTTCTGAGTATATTGTAAACTCCCCACAAGTAACATCTCTGTCTTTGTCGCCTTTGGACCTGCTTGCCCAAGGGTCCAAGATGGGACAAGGTGCTCGAAATCACAGCTTCAGAACTTAAGCCAACGTTGGAGTTTATGTCAGAAGTCACTTCCCAGTAGCAGCCACCTAAGCAGCGGATAGCACTTGGTCAACATGAGCGACAATTTAGCCAGTGATAATGAGACTGGCTTCTGAAATATAAATTCTGGTTCTACCTCTTACATTGGCTTTAAATGTGTGCAAATTGCACAACTTCTATGTGTATCAGTTTTTGTAAGAACACATTGAGAAAGAGAGGTCAAATTACATAGGATTGTTTTGAGGAGTAAATGAGTTAATATCTACAAAGTGCTCACCTCTTTATAGATGAATCCAGCAACTATCTAAAAGTTTAGATTTTTAATGCTTAGTATTTTGCATAGTACTATGTCACTGGACATTTGAGATTATTTTACTTAAATTAGGAAATGAAGCCGCACTAACAGTTTATCTGTGTGGTACACTGTGGCAGTTTGTGTATGGCTATGATGTTGGAAGCTGTCTCACTGGTATTTCAAATACCAGCAGGGTCACCCAAAGGGAACAGATTTCAGCAGAGCTTGCAGACTAAGACCTGAATACAAAGAAGGAGTAAGCTGTCTACTTCAGAGGAAATAGCCACTGATAGCTTATGGATGGAAATAGAGTATCGTCACATACCAAAACCCTCATGAATAGCTGCAGAACATGATCTGAGACAGTACAGAAGATGAACCTCTCATGGTGGAAGGCACTCAAAGCATGACTGAAAAAAAGCTGCCTTCTCAAAGCAGTCCATCAAAATGGTGTGGATGGAAAAGACCTTTGGGGTTGATGGGACACGACTGAAAATGAGAAGAAACAGCTGCAAACACCTTGTAATAGCTAGAACTTGGAAAATATGAAGTATGAATCTAGGAAAATTGGAAGTCATAAAAAATGAAACGGATACAGGGAAAGAGGAACCAAACTCAAACTCAGTGTTCCAGGATGTGAATGCAGCATGACAGTATGGAGCGGGGAACCAGAAGAGGGGTCTGAGTGCCCAACCCCAATCCCATCTACAAGGGCAGCTGCCTCTTCTCCCAGGAGAACTTGCTTTGGAGGTTAGCACTGTAGCTGCACCTTGGGGAGTGAGATATGCCTGACCAGAGCAAGGAGAAAAAATGAGGGGGAAGGAGAGAGAATGGAGTGCATCCTGGCCCACAGAGCCTTCAGGACAATATTCAGAATAGTCAATGCACAGAGAGGATCATATGGCCTATCTAACTACGAAATACAGCTTCCCTCACTGACCCAAGGCCCTTCGGGAACAACAGTGGAGAAATAGGGTCAGGATTATACCCTGTCTGACCCAACCACACCTTGGCAAAAAACTAAAGTTGTGCAACAGAGCACGGAGTTTCCGATGGAGTCCCAAGGACATCCTTTTGGGCCAAGGTGTGACAAAATATCTGAATCAATCAGGGGGCACTCCTGCAGGTCAACAAACATACCCTGAACTAATTATGGGTTTTTATTTTGAAAATTTTTAAGCTTACATGTATATTTATGACATTGGGGTTTCTTTATTATTATCGTTTTATTTTCTTTGGTTGCTTCATCTTAGGATACCTGTGCTTTTTGTACATATTGTTGTCCCTGCAGGTCTATCTAGATAAGATAGGCTGGATAAACAATCTGGAGGTGAAAACAATGGGACTGATTGTTGGGGTGGGGGTAGGGGGTAATGGGAGATGGGGAGGAGTTTGAAAGGTGGTGGTGTTCACCAGCCCAGGGATAAGGGAACAACAAGTGATTCAAAATCAGTGACAAGGTGAGTGTGAGAGGCCCGAAAGGGATTGATCAAGAGTAATGTAACAGAGAGAAAATATGGAAACCCCATTGGAGACCGAGCATGATAGTGGAACAAGAGGAAAGTAAAAGGAAATAGAGGAAAGAACTGGGGGGTAAAGGGTATAGGGTTCTAAATACAGGCATGTACATAGGTGAATATAGTTATATATGACAATGGGGAAGTAGATCAATGTGCATCACTTATAGGGTTAATAGTAGGACAGCAGATGGACATTGGCTCTCCACTCAAGTACTTCCTCCATGCAAGAACATTTTGTTCTATTAAATGCTTACCTTCCCAACCAGATCACTGAAGACAAATGTGCTCATAAACAGGTGTGGTGAAGAAAACTGATGGTGTCCAGCTATCAAAAGATGCTATCTTAAAGGCGTGCAGGGAAACAAGCGGCCATCTAGCTCAGAAGGAACAAAGCCCACATGGAAGAAGCACACCAGCTTTGGGGACCACAAGGTGTCAAAGGGATCAGTTATCAGACTTCAGGAACTAACCATCATAGCATTGCGTGCTCACCTTCCTGATATGATCGCTGATGACAAATATGTGCAGAAGAAAGCTGATGGTGCCTGGCTATCAAAAGATATAGCATCTGGGGGTCTTAAAGGTTTGAAAGTAAACCGGTGGCCATCTAGCTCAAAAGCAACAAAACCCACATGAAAGAAGCACACCAGCCTGTGTGACCACGCAGTGTTGAAGGGATCCAGTGTCAGGCATCAAAGCACTAAAAATTATATCATTATAAATGAAGGGGAGTACAGATTGGGGAACCAAAGTCCATCAATAGGTGAAGTGACATCCCCTTACAGAGGGGTTGCAGGGAGGAGATGAGCCTCCCTGTACAGTGTAGTAACAATGAAGTATGCAGCTTTCCTCTAGTTCTTAAATGCTTCCTCCCACCCACTATCACGATCCCAATTCTACATGACAAATTCAGTTAGACCAGGGGGTATACATTGGAGCTGGAAATATGAGGAATCCAGGATAGATGATCCCTTCAGGACCAATGGTGAGAGTGGTGATACTGGGAGGGTGAAGGGAAGGTGGGATAAAAAGGGGGAACCAATTACAGGGAACTACATATAACCTCCTCTCTAGAGTATGAACAACAGGGAAGTGGATGAAATGACACATTGGATAGTGTATGATATGCAAAAAAAACCCCCAATTTTCAAATTATTAAGCGTTTATGGGGGAAGGGGAGCAGGGAGGGAAAATATGAGGAGCTGGTACTAGGGGCCTAAGTGGAGGGAGGATGTTTCAAAAGTGATGATGGCAACAAGTGTGTAAATGTGGTATGCATACAATTGAAGTATGTATTGGTCATGATGAGTTATATGAGTTGTATAAGTCCCCAATAAAGTGATTTATATTTTAAAAATGAAAAGAAACATATAAAGATTGATATCCCAGTTGCTAGTGAGCTGAAATTGACTGGTTATCAAAATTCTCTGGCTATTGGAACGCAAATGTTGGAAAGAAAGTAAAGAAATAGTAGTTGGGAAACATGCCTTGGTGTTAGAAACAAAGCTGGAGAGATATATTTTTAAAAGCTAACAAATTCTTTTTGCAAATACCATTTTTCAACAACACGAAAGGTGACCTTCTCCAGATGAAATACACAGAAAGCAAGTTGAGAATTCCCTTTCTTGTCCCAGTGTCTCTTCTGACTCATCTGTGGGAAGAGATGATGTAGAGGATCAACATCAGCAGCTAAAACCAGACTCGGGGCCAACTATGGAACAGACCAAACATTTCTCATCGGTAACTTCAGGTTCAGGCTGAAGAAAATTAAAACAGGACCATGGTAGCCAAAATGTAGCCTGGAGTATATCCAACTGAATTTTGAGGATGTCTCAAGGACAGAGTTGATACATTGGGCACAAATGTGAGACCTGATGAGCTGTAGGATGACATCAAGAATGTCATACATGTAGAGAGCAAAAAGATCATTAAAAAGGCTGGAAGGAAAGAAAAGGTCAAAGTGAATGTCCAAAGAGACTCTCAAACTTGCCCTTAATCATAAAGTAACTAAGGCAAATGGAAAGAATAAGAAAGTGAAAAAAAAAAGAAAATTTCAAAAAGCAGCTTGAGAAGACAAAGTCAAATATTAAAGACCATGAAAACTACGGAAAGGGAGGAACATGCTCCGCATATCTTAAACAGAAAATTCAAAAAGAAAAATTCAAGCTTTGCATTGCAATGTTGAAAGATTCTATGGGCAAAATACTAACAATGCAGAAAGCATCAAAAGAAGATGGAAAGACTACACAGAATCAATATACTCCAAAAGAACTAGTCAACATTCAACCATTTAAAAAGGTAGCATATGAGTAAGAACCAACTTTTTCTGAAGGTAGCAGTCCAAGCTGTACTGAAGGCATTAGCTCAAAATAAGGATCCAAGAATTGATGGAATACCCATGGAAATGTTTCCACAAGATAATGAAGCACCAGAAGTACTCACCTGTCTATGCCACGAAATTTGCCACAGAGCCTCTTGGCCAATTGACTAGAAGAGATATGTAGTTGTACCCATTCTAAAGAAATTTGACCCCAAAGAATGTTCAAATTATAGAGCAATATCACTGGAACCACATGCAAGTAAAATTTTGCTGAAGATCATCCAACAACAGTTACAGAAGTCCATTGACAGGGAGCTGCGAGATGTTCAAGCCAGATGAAGAAGAGGATGTGAAACAAGAAACATCATTTCTGATACCAGATGGATCTTGGCTAAAGGAAGAGAATATCAGGAAAAAAATTAAGCATGTTTTACTGACTCTGCAGAGATCTCTGACTGTGTAGCCCATTTAAAAAAGAACCACGAATAACCTTAAGAAGGATGGGAATTATAGAATATTTAATTGTGCTCATTGAAGCCTGTTCATATAGCAAAAGGCATTTGTGTGAACTGAATAAGTGGATATTGTGTAGTTTCAAAACAGGAAAGGTGTGTGACAGGGTTGTGTCTTCTCACCAAACGTATTCAACATGTATGTAGAGCAAATAATCAGAAGAGCTGGACGATATAAGTAACAATTCAGCAAGAGGATCGGAGGAAGGCTTAATAACCACGTCTATATCCACATGACATAACCTTGCTAGATGAAAGTGAGTAGGACTTGAAGCATTTGCTGATCAAGATTACGGATCTGCCTTCATTATGGGTTACAATTTAATGTGAAAAAAACAAAAATCCTAGAACAATGGAACACATCATAATAAATGGATGTGATATTAACTAACGTCATCAAGGATTTCTTCTTGTTTGTATTCACAATAACTGTCCATGAAAGCAGCAGCCTGAACTTCGAACGATGCATTGCATTGGATAAATCTGCTGCACAAAATCTCTCTGATGTGTTGGAAAGCAAGGATGTCACTTTGAGAACAAAAGGGTGTCTGGCCCCAGCCATGCCATTTAAATCTCCTCATATGCAAATGAAAGTTGGACATTGAATGAGAAAGAATGAAGAGGAATTAACACATTTGAATTATGACACTGGTGAAGAATATGGAAAGTACTATGGACTGCCAAAACAACCAATAAATCTGTTTGTTTGGAAGAAATATGAACATAATGCTCTTTAGATGCAAGGATGGCAAAATTCCATGTAGTTTGGGCATGTTATCATAAGAGAACAGTCTCTGGGGAAGGACATTATACTTGCTGGATTAGAAGACCGGCAAGAAAAGGAAGTTCTTTAAAAAGACGAATTGATACAGTGGCTGCAACAGTGGTCTCAAATATAGGAGATTGCAAGCATGGCACAGGACCAGGCAGTGTTTCTTCATTCTATTGTTTATTGCTTGTTGGAATATTTATCATTGGAAACTGCTGCTCAATAGCATCAAACAGGGCTGAGCCCCGGTGGCGTCGTGGTTGTGCGCGGGACTGCGGCCCACTGGGACGGAGGTTCCATTCCAGCAGTGGGGCTGGGCCTCCTACTCCCACCACTGGAGAGCCGTGATGCCCCCCCCCCAAAAAAAAATAGCATCAAACAACCACATGGCTTGAGGAGGTTAGGAAGTCAGAGGAGGTGAGGGTAGTTAACTGGTAAGTAAGCTAGGATTCAAACCCAGATAGGGTTCCATGGTCACCACTTCGATCCACCATCTTCTATATTCTCTCACTATGGCTTTTATAACCTAAAAACCACCAGACTAACATGAACTAAACTGTCAAAATGGCTCCCATACTATCTGTACAGAGACTTTCATACAAAGAAATTCTTGCATTGATTCCTGGGGCTAGAACCTGTCTGTGTAAGTCAATAATTTCTCAATGCAAATAATAGCAGCCATTTTATTGGTTGAACCATCTGAAATACATTAAGATAGACCTATTCTACCTTCAGGTGTAGCTGGATCTTAAGTACTCAAGTGGTGCCAACAGAAACATTCCTCATTCTGAAAGGGGGAACCCATCACAAGGTTGTATATATAGCCCACCTCCAGGGGGACAAATGGGAGAAACATGGGTAAAGGGAGACAAAGGGAAGTGTAAGACATGAAGTAACAATAATATATAATTGACCAAGGATTCAAGAAGGTGGGAGGGTGGAGAAGGGTGGAGGTACAAAGAGGAGCTGATATCAAGGGCTGAAGGAGAAAGAAAATGTTTTGGAAATGTTCATGTCAACGTAAGTATAAGTGGGCTTAATGCTTTTACCTAAGATTTGTAAGAGTCCCCACTAAAATGATTAATAATAAAATAATAAAATAAAGAAAAGAAATATTTCTCATTCCACTTACTTGTCATTCTCTGGTGTAGCCTTTGCCTTCTTGGTGGCAAGATGGACAGTAGGACTCTGATTTGTGTCTTAATAGTCAGTACCTCCAAAGAATAAGGACTTCTCTTTCCTAATTGTTCTAGCAAAAGTCTTTGTTATTGTTAGGCACCCTTGAGTGGGTTTCAACTCACAGCAACCCTGTGTGCAACAGAAGGAACCAGTGTTGTCCTCACAATTGTTCCTATGTTTGAGCCCGTTGTTGAAGCCACTGTGCCAATCCATCTTTCTCCAGGAACTGCTCTCTCTTAACAACATATCCAAAGTACATAAGACAAAGCCTCTTCATTTTTATCTATAAAGAGCATCTTGGCTGTACTTCTGTCAAGACAGATTAGTTTGTTCTTTTAAAAAATAATTTTATTGGGGGCTTATGCAACTCTTATCACAATCCATACATACATTCATTTTTTCAGGCACATTTGTATATTTGTTGCCATCATCATTCTCAAAACATTGGCTTTCTACTTGAGCCCTTGGTATCATCTCATTTCCCTCCTCCCTCTCCAACCCTCCCTCATGAACTCTTGATAATTTATAAATTATTATTAAATTTTCATCTTTACACTGACAGATATCTCCTTTCACCCACTTTTCTGTTGTCCGTCCCCCAGGGAGTGGGTTATATGTAGATTCTTATGATCGGTTCTCCCTTTCTCCCCCACTTTCCCCTTACTACCATTATTGTTCCTGAGGGGTTTATCTGTCCTGGATTCTCTGTGTTTCCAGCTCTTAACTGTTCCAGTGTAATATTTTTAAGGTAGAATTTGGATCATTATAGTAAGGAGGAGGAAGCATTAAAGGAGTAGAGGAAAGTTGTATGTTTCATCGATGCTATACTGCACCCTCACTGACTCATCTCCTCCCCAAGACCCTTCTGTAAGGGGATGATCAGCTGTCTACAAATGGGCTTCAGGTCTCCACTCTGCACTCCACTCATTCACAATGATATAATTTTTTTGTTCTGGGTCTTTGATGCCTGATACCTGATCCTATGGACACCTTGTGATCATACAGGATAGTATGCTTCTTCAATGTGGGCGTGGTTGCTTCCAAACTAGGTAGCTGCTTATTTATCTCCAAGCCTTTAAGACCGCAGGTGCTATATCTTTTGGTAGCGTGGCACCATCAGCTTTCTTCATCACATTTGCTCATGTACTCACCTTGTCTTCAGTGATCATGTCAAGAAGGTGAGCATCATGGAATGCTAGGTTAATAGAACAAAGTGTTCTTGCATTGACAGAGTACTTGAGTAGAGGTCCAATATCCATCTGTCACCTTCATACTAAACCTATAAATATATGCACATAGATCTATTCCCCATCGTCATATATTAATATATTTACATATGCACATATCTGTCTTTAGACCTCTATAAATGCCTTTTGCCTCCAAGTTCTTTCCTCTATTTCCTTTTAATTTCCTCTTGTCCCACTATCGTGTTCAGTCTTCATTTGGGTGTCAGTAATTCCTCTCAGTTACATTGCCCTTGATCAAGCCCTACCAGTTGGTTTGTTCTTTTGACAATTCTTAAACTTCCAATATTCTTTGATGCCACCACAATTCGAATACATCAATTTTTCTTCAGTGTTCCAGGAAAAAATCTTAGGGCACTAAGGGGAATGGTGGGGGGAGTGTTTTATGCCCCTCCCTAGACCAAATATTGGTCTAGATGGAGAACTCTGGTTGACCAGATTTTGTTCAAGTGACAGCCCTAAGGCTAAAGCTTTACTGCCAAATATGTAACTTGATGAAATTAGGCAAGACAATTACTAAGGTCCTATTTTTCCTTGGTATTCTTTATTAAATACCAAAGAAAGAAGTCTCACAAAAGTCCCATTTACATGCCAACTTGGGAGGCAAGGGTAGGCACTGGCTCTCAGCTTCATGCCTTTTTCTCTTGAATGGATATTCTTTCAGTGTATAACAAGAAAACTACTACTTTGATTTCAAAATGAATGGTGAGTCTACCTTTCACAAGAGCAAGACACCAAGATTATGATTCATTGTCAATTTAGTTTTAGAAATATAATGATGTCTTAGCACACTTACATACAGCACACTACTTAATAAAAAGCTAAATATCCAAATATAACTATAAAGAAAAAAAGGTTCTGCTTAACAGTAATTTCCTTTTCATTGTATCCTCTTCATGATGATTGATTAAACATCAAACTGCTTAACATATTTTCCTTAAAGAATTAAAAAGCCACTGACTTTTGAAATCTCCTTTCAAAAGCACTCTTTGTCTCCATGTGTGCTAGCACTTGAAAAAGGACTTAAGATAAAACAGTTCATAAATTATATTTTTTAATTCAGCAGGAAACAGCTGCTTCATGCTGAATGAAGAATAATGCAAAGATGTCTTAGGTTCACGATTCATGATTTGATAAATAAAAATAGTTCAGATAACTAAAAAATTAAATTTATTTTATGTATTTATTGTTTGTATTATGATTTGGGTGAATGTTTACAAAAAGCAAATTTATTTTAAGATGTGAACTTATTTTAAATGGCCCCATCATATTAAAAGGTGAAGACATAATCTTTTGTATAAAAATGCCAACAGTAAGTGTAAATTTTGTGTGTGTATTTTTTCTTTTCATTTTTCCAGCAAAAGAATACTTAAACTTCTTGGTGAGGAAGACATTTTTGCTCTGACTGGCTGTTCTGGGCTCCAAAGCGCCCCCTTCTTGTTTGTTCCGCCATCTCACCAACATCACATACTGTGATTTTTGAAGAGGTTGCAGCTGGTATTAGGATACTGACCATATAAATGATGCCCATGCGCTTTTGTCAGTACTGAAAAGAATTCTGTGAGCATGCATAATGATTTCCTTCCACAGGGCTACCTCCCTAATGACACGCGAGGTACACCTACAAGTATAATAAACATCAAAAATAGCAATAGTAACAATTTCTACTGTGTCAGGTTCTGTGTTAGGTATTTTATGTCAGCATACCAATGTCATTCTAACATATCTGTGAAGTAGGTATCATTATTGGCAGGCACATTTTCTAGATGAGGCTTATGTAGGTTCATTACAATTCTCAAAGTCACATAACTACTAAGTGGTCTTAGGATTCAGACCCAATATATTTTGTAAAAATCTTGTTCTGAGACTGAATGTGTCCTCTCAAGTTCAGAGACCTGTAAATTCTGGACTCTGACATGGAGGTACCCCTTCCACTCCATTAAGAGTATCAGGGCTTGTGAACAGAGGAAAAGATGCTCTTTTGAGTATCTCCCAGGGACTATGTAGGGAGTCCAGGTCCCTTTGATCTCCTTCTGTAGGACTCATCTTGGGAGTGCAGCAAAGTGACCGTGAATTGGGGCTCACACAGATCATATGTCACATTGAGACTGCACTCTGATCACTGGGAAGTTGTGCTCTTTCAGCCACCGGCATTGACTTTTTTAGTCCAAAACACCACATGTATTATGCTGTCATCAGAGCCATCTTTGGAGATAATTGCAACATGCCAGCAATGAAAACACCCAGCCCTGGCGCCCGTGGCCTACTTCTGAAAGGAACTTCAGGGCTTGATAATGATCACGCAGACTGGCAGCGAGAAGGGGAGGGTGGGAGAGCAGCAGGAGAAGAAATCTTTTCAATCTGGATGAACAGATCAGCTGCTGTGGACACCATGTTGTGCTGGCCGAGCTAGGGTTCCTATGACATCATGCCCCACTCTCATACTGTCAGCAGAATTCCCTGAGGACAACAGCTGCCACGGCCAACAAGCAAGTGCTCTTTTCCCTCCATGAGGATAGGCATGTCAGTTCCTCCTTTCTGCAGGCTCACCTGGAGGCTTTCTCCTTCTGGAGTCTCTCTTCTCCCTCAAGAGGCTGAGAGGAGTGAGGATGAAGAGGCTGCAAGAAATTATTTTCTTCCTCATTAGAGAACAGTGGAAGAAGTGCCCCAAACTGGTCTATTCTAGGGCTTCCCTAGCAGGGAGTCACACGGAGCGTTCTAGGTGAACAGAGCTGGCCTCCCCATTCTCAGGTCAGCACCCTAACACCCTCCCCACCCTCGGGTGCCACTTACATATAGCATCGCTGTCCATGTGCCCAAAGATGTGAAAGACTTTGAAAATCACTGCTAGGATGCCTGAAAAAGACTCAAGTGATATTACAGTTATTAATAACAATAATGGAAAAGTACGAAAAGTCAGGGATATTTTTTATTTCCCAGAAAATGGGGAAAGATGTCTGGTATCTAAATTCTGCCTAATTATTTGCTTTGTGATCTGTGATCTATTGTAAGTATGCCCACTTAGTCAGAATGTTGTAAGGACCACGTTTTCATTGTAACCGATTAGAAATGAAGATTCTTCAGGTCTCTGAATCATTCAAAGAAGAATTTCCTGCTATTGATGGGTATTTGATTGTAATCAAAACCATCCCCCCCCCACCCAATTGCACTTTGATTTCCCTTCCTAATTGCTCCCCTTCCTCCTGCTTTGGTTTAAATAAAAACATATTTTGATGACCAAGAAAAAAAATCACATGATTTTAGTCCATTTGACATGGCAATTAGAATATTTTAAAGTCGTATCCTCTCAAGGTCAAAGTTGATTGTGCTTTGCCTTCTTCTGGGGGGGGGGGGCGCTTTCCCTGTCATTAAGATGTATCTGACACAAACAGTGGTATATTGGGTTTTTCAGCTATGGTGTTTTCTTTATCTTGTAAATAATTTTGTTGGGGGCTTATACAATTCCCATCTTGATCCATACATACATCAATTGTATGCAGGCCACATTTGCATACTTATTGCCATCATCACTCTCAAAACATCCTCCGACCACTTAGGCCCCTAATACCAGCTCCCCATATTTCCTTTCCATAGACCCTTAATAATTTACAAATTGTTGTTACTTTTTCATATTGTACACTGTCCAATGTGTCCCTTCACTCACTTCCCTGTTGTCCGTATCCCAGTGAGGAGGTTATATGTAGATTCCTAAAATTGGTTCCTCCTTTCTATTCCATCATCTCTCCACCCTCCCAGTATCACCACTTCCACCACTGTTCCTGAGGGATTATCTATCCTAAATTTCCCATGTTTCCGGTGCCAGTATACATTCCCTGGTCTCGCTGGATTTGTCTGGTAGCACTGGGATCCTGATAGTGGGTGGGAGGAAGCATTTGAGAACTAGAGGAAAGATGCACATTTCATTGCTACTACACTGTACCTTGACTGGCTCATCTCCTTCCTGCAACCCCTCTGTAAGGGGATGTCGCTTCACCTATCGAGGGCTTTGGTCAGCTATAGTATTTTCAATGGTCGCATGCACTGGAAAATTGGACAATGAATATTACTGCAGGAGATTCGATGCTTTGGAATCATGGTATTGACAAAGAATATTGAATATACCACAGACTTCTGAGAGAAAAGACTAACTGGTGTTGGATGAAGCACAGAATGGTCCCTAGAAACAAGGAGGGTGAGACTTTGTCTCCCATGTTTGAGGCCTGTCATCAAGAGGGGCCTCTCACTAGAGAAAGACATCATGCTTGGAAAAGAATCGTGAAAAAAAAAAGAAAGACCCTCAATGAGGTGATTTAACACTGTGGCAGAACCAAAAGACTCAAATATGATGTCACGGAGGCAGGCATTGCTTTGTCCTGTTGTACATGGGGTCGCTGTGCATTAGCCCTGAACAATAACAAATAGTTTGCGTGCATTAAGTGACCACCAACTCACCTGTGACAAAACTCTTCCCTAAGAGCCTACTGTCAATGAGATAATTCCAATGCATAGTGACCCTCAAAAATCTTTACGACACTAGAACCTATCTTCAAAGAGTGATTTGTTCAAGAGCTTTTGCTAAACCAAGATTATAAAGCACCTTATACTTAGGAGATGCTCAGTAAACATTAAATTACACAAATAGCATTATGTTATATTTATTTTGCTATAAATCAATAAACAATTTTAAATTGTGCAATCTTGCACAGATTCTGGAGCAAAATGGCAAGATATCCATATTGCTGCAGTCTCTATTGAGTTGACAATCTAATTGGGGTTAAAAACTAATACTTGGCCAGCAGGAAAAAATGAAAGACAAATTATATTTGCCTGAATTATGTGTACTATAGAATGCAGATGAAGGGTGGATTTTCTTGAGACCTGGAGGAGCAGTCATTTGTGGATTTGTGGAAGGAGGCAGATAGGATTGGGAGGATCTCAAAATAGGGGAAAAGAAAAAGAAGGAGGAGAAGGAGAACAAAGACAAGTACTGCAGAGAAAGAGGAGGGAAAAGAGGAAGACAAGACAAGGCAAGAATTAGCACCTATGGCAGTTACATAATGTCAACTTGAGCGAAGGGGTGGAGTCTAGTCTAATCAATCACATCATAGTGAATCATGGCTTGGTGTGGACATGGCTTTCTCCTAAGGATTCTGGGAACTTATTCTTCCTCCATGGAGGGGGGACGCATATTGTCCCTGCCAGACATTCCTGTTGACAAGTCACATGAAGTTACGCCGATGGAACTAGAGCCCTGGAGCTGGAGGAACCACGTGGAGATACAGAGCTGCACTGAGATGCTTCCACTACCACTGACTCCATAAGAGTTTTCACCCACTGACCTATGACCGTTCCGTGTTCGGTCTCATTGCAGGTGTGGCGTGAGTCTGAAAAAGAATTTATAGACTGGTATCAGACATATGACATATGGGCTAATATTGAAATTATGGACTTGATCCAGTGTCTATGAATTTGTTTCTCTAGTCTATCCAGATTAATATACCCTAACCATTCTCAAAAGACAGGGCCAAAGTCACTTAAATGAAATAAAAAGGAAGAGGCATCATCACTGGGCTAGGAAAGGTCTCAAAGGCTAACCAGAGTATCTTCAAGCTCTCCAACAGATCACTACTTCGTCTTGAGACCAAGCCCCAAACCAAAGTAGTACAAATTGAAGCTATTTTTAAAGAACCAAGAAGGCCCGTTTCACAACCTCCTGAGGTAATCTGGCCTGCTAAAGCCCCTGCCAACAAACAATCTCTCCTGTGAAAATAACACCACAGTTCTGCTGCTCTCCAAGCATCTTTATTTCTTACTTGGGCCTCTCTGACATGGAACAGAAAGTCTGGTTGCTGTTCTTTTTGGTCAGGTGCCCGAGTGTCTCCTCCTTTTTCTCTTCTCTGTTCTCAAGCTATTTCTGTATTCCAGCATTGCTTCTCTCTTTGCCTGAATGGATTCTCCTTGTTCTAGTTTTGTGGCAAGGAGAGGCACACGTCCCTTCGCTTCCCTGGAGGAGTCCTATCCCCCCGTGGCAGCCAGGGAAGAAGGCAGGCTGGTTTCTAGCCACAGCTATGAAACGGATGGGCTCTAGCTCAAGCTCCTTAGCAGCTTTTGGAACTTCTAGCAAACCACATCATCGCGGATCTGAAAGATGAGGGCTACAGGAAGAATGAGAACTGTGAGAGGGGAAGGATACCTTCTGGGCCTGCTTCTGTGCTGCACATCTAGACCACAGGAATGTGACTTTTCTGCTCTTAACTGGAAATGTTCATTTTCATTTTAAGGTGTCCACGGAATGAAAAAGAAGACTCACCTTTGTTGGTGAGGTCTATTTGCCATAGTGAAATAATGCTCTCTGTAGTGTTTCCAAATTTAAGACCAAGGCAACCACAATAAATGCTTATGGTACCAAATGGGAATGTGTCAGCCTGGTTTTTAAGTTAGCCAATGGCCAGTCTTCTCATCCAACTTCCCCCTCCCCCTGATAATTTTCTAGGAGCTTTCTTTCGTTAGATGGGTGTAATCTACTCACCAATCCACACATAATCCACTGTTGTTCCTACCTCCATCCTTCATGTATAGGAAATGGAAGACTCTCCTCTTTTGTGTTCCCTCTTTGAAACCTAAATAATTCTTTTATACCCATTTCTACTTCCTCTTGGAAGTGTATATTCTTAAAGGTGGTATCTTTACGGTTATCCAACTTGCCACCAAGCTCATAAGTAGTATTTTATGTCTATGTAGAATATGATAAAGAACTGATAGTATTGAAGAAAGACATTGAAACTGCACTGAAGACCTTAGCAAAGAACAAGGCTCCAGGAATTGATAGAATACCAATTGAAATGTTTCAACACATTGTTCAAGCCCTCACATGTCTATGCCAAGAAATTTGGAAGAGGATTACCTGGCCAACCAACTGGAAAAGGTCCACATTTGCACCCATTCCAAAGAAAGATGAACCAATAAAATGCATACATTATATAGTAATATTGTTAATATCATATTCAAGCAAACTTTTCCTCAAGATCTTTCAACCACGGCTACAATAGTACATTTTCAGGACATTGCCAGAAATTCCAGTAGGATTCAGAAGAGAATGTGGGGCAAAAGATATCAGAGAAATCTTAGCTAAAATCAGAGAATACCAGAAACTATGTTCAACTATGCAGAGGCATCTGATGGTGCGGTTCATAACAAACATGATTAAGAAGGGAAGCCCATAGTGAAGAAGGGAGCACATCACTGTGCTCATGTATACATACATGTACAAGGGTTTACATGTTTTAAATTTATCTGTCAGGGCATTGTCCTCTCACTATATATACCCAACTTGCATGTTGCACAGACAGTCAATGATGCTGGACTGTATGAGGATGACAGGAATCAGGATTGGAGGAAAGCTTATTAACAACCTGAGATGTGAAAATGCTACAGCCTTGCTTGTCTAAAGTGAGGAGGTTTTGAAGTATTTGCTGATAAAAATGAAGGATTGTGGCTTCTAAACTGATTACAACTCGGTGTAAAGAAAACCAGAATCTCTACACCTGGAGCAGAAGGCAACACTGTGATAAACAGAGAAAAGATTGCAATTGTCAGGATTGAAGTTGTCTGGATCCACAATAAATTCTCAGGGAGGTAGCAATCAAGAGATCAGTTGACACAACACATCTGGTAAATGTTCTGCACAAGATCTCTATAAAGTGTGGAAGAGAAAGGATATTTTGAGGAGGAAGGTGCACCTGGCCCAAACCAGAGCATTTCTTCTGATCTCATATGCAGGTCACAGTTGGACATTGGATGAGGTAGACTGAAGGAGAATTCATGCATTTGAACCATGGTGCTATTGTAGAATAGTGAAAGTACCATAGACGGCCAAAAGAACCAACAAATATGTTTGGAGGAAGTACAGCCAGAATGCTCCTTAGGAACAAGGATGGTGACACTCCATCTCACCTACTTCGGACAAGTTAGCAGGAGAGATCAGTCCTTGGACTGATCCTTAGAACAGCAGCAGGGCACTAAGAAGGAGGAAGACTTTTAATGAGGTGGACACAGGGGCTGCCACAATGGACTCAAGCCTAACCAGTGTGAGGATGATGTGGGACAAAGCACTGTTGGGTTAGGTTGTCTATAGCATTGCTATGAGTAGGACCAGCTTAATGCCACCTCAGAGCAACATATGTATTTCATCTCCTAAAAACTCAGTTGAGACCTTTTTCATGAATTGTACCTATTGACAGCATATTGGTGTATTAGAGTAGAGACCCAACAGACTCTCCAGAATATTCACCCTAAATGAGTTTTGTTACAGTCTCAAAGATATGAGAAAGCAACCTGAGGGCGAATGAGGATCATCAAAATTCCCTGTAATTAGGAACATGCTCAATAATTGCTTCAAATGGTTAGAATGGACTTTGGTGGATCAATAAATTCTACATTACAACTTAAGAAGTTTAGATGACAAAATTATTTTTAAGGATCTTCACCCCTAATAATTCCATTTTTTTTTTCACACGGAGAAAAAGAGGGCTGAAAAAAGGTAAACATTCTGTTATGAGCTGAATTGTGTCATGGCCTACCAAATACTTATAAAGTTCTTAGACCTTGAACCTATGAATGTGATGGAAATAGGGATTTTTCTTTTGTTATGCTAATAAGGATAGGCCATAGTTTTCTGATCATAAGACACACTCAGTTTTTAGAGCAGGAAATCAAGAAAAAAATATTCTGAACCAAATAGTACCAGTATACTAAAATGTTCTGGGGTATCACACCTTTGGACCATAAGATGCATCCTTGTTTCCCCCCCACTTTTTTGGGGGGGAGTGTGTCTTATAATCCAAAAAATATGGTACCATTGTAGGGTGGATCTTAAACCTAATCACTTATTTTTCATTTGTTTTTTATTTCATGGACATACCAATTTATTGAACTAACATCACAACTGAGGAATTCATTGACATTGCATTCATTGTAATGCAATGATTAACATCCACATATATTCATATATGTATTTTCCCATTAATCTAATTTAAATTTATCCAAACACAAAACTCATTGTCATGGAGTTGTTTCTGACTCACAGTGTCCCGATAGGACAGGGTAGAAGTGTCCCTGTGGGTTTCTGTGACTAACTCTTTAAGGCATTAGACAGCCTAATCTATTTCCCAAGGAACAGTTAGTGATTGTTTAAATGCTGATCTTCAGGTTAGCAACCCATCGAATAACCATCATGCCACCAGGGCTCCTAAATATAACATACATATAGAATATAGAAATCATAAGTGTACCACTTGAAAAGTATGCAAACATAAAATATGCAAACTTACCAATGCAGCATCTTATAGCTCCAGAATAACACCAACATCCCAAAAACCTTCCTTTGTGATTCTTCCTACTATTATCTTTTCTCTCTTCCCTAAATGTAAGCCCTCTTCTGACTTATAGTACCAGAAGTTAGCAGTGACTTTTTCTGTATGTTACACACATGGCATCCTGTAATATCTATTTCTTTGTGTATGCTTTGATTTTATTCTTTATTGCTTGTGAGTTGGGTGAAAGTTTACAGAGAAAATCAACTTGTTTATGATGTGTGTACATGTTTTCCCCTCAATATTTTATAGGTGCAATATGTTCATATAGTTCCAGCATTGCTTTGTTTATCTTAATTGTTATCCGGTACTCTATTGCATGAGTATACCATGATTTATCTATTTTTTATTGTTTATGGACATTTGAGTTGTTTATAGTTCTTGCTTGTGATGCTAGGTTTTGTGTCAACGGGATTCTCCCATAATATGACCTAACATAGTAAGGTCAGCTCCATGATGGGCCCATTTGGGAAGCAGTTGAGCTACAAAAAGACCACAATAGACACAAGAACACACACGAGGGACAACAGGGACCATGTGAAAATTATTTACAGGCCAATGAATAACCTAGGATATAGATAAGAATTGACACAAATGAGACCCTATTTGGGTATTTTATCTTCCAGAACTGTGATAAAATACATTTCTGTATTTATTTCTGAAATGCCTACGTGTGCTGTTATAATAGCACTATGTAAGTAAGACAGAGTCCTACACAGGGTGTGATCGAAAAGAAGCGATTATGCTGTCTTCTGAGGAGTGAAAATAGAGGTTGTACCATAGTCATGGGATATCTTGGGTGGTCACTGGTAGGACTTTTAGAACGTTGGGGAACTAAAAGTTATGATTTGAGACCTTAGTTTTCTCGTGAGCAAAGCAATGTGATGGGTTGGAATAGTAGTTCCTCAAAAGACTTTTAGAGAGAAGTAAGCTGTTTTAGTAAAGTGTTAAGCACTTTTGCCTACCACATAATAGGCAAAAAAATTAATTAATGTGAGAAGGGAAATGATAGGAAACCCAAAGGTGACCACTGGATTGGCCTAGAATAAATATCTAATCTTTTTCAACCTTCCTTAAGCCAAGACCCTTTAATATAGTTCTTCATGTTATGGTGACCCCCCCCCAACCATAAAATTATTTTCATTGCTACTTCATAACTGTAACTGTGCTACTGTTACGAATTGGGCAACCTCTGTGAAAGGATCATTCCACCCCCAAAGGAGTCATGACCCACAGGTTAAGAACCGCCAACCAAGAAGAAAATGAAGATACTAGGGACAATGTGGTGGGTTTGGGGACCCTGAGATACCATATTGATGTCTGATGTTTAGAAGAGTGTCATAGGGAAGAGTAATCCCAGGGCCCAGTGGAGGAGGAATTTGCCTGCCCGACATTATGTAATGGTTCCCAAGGGAACATGGACTAGACAACTCAAGGAGTTTTGCAGAAGGTCTTTCTGCTCGAATGCCTGTTTGGATATTCACATTCTGAAGTCACTGACTTCTATTGGTTCATCTTTACCCTTAAGAAAAGATTCCGCATTGTAAGCTTTGCCTGAGCAGGTCCCTGAGAAGTCAGAAGATCAAAGGCTGTCAATGGTGGCTCCTTGAGAGAGGTCACTTTGCTTGGTGAGAGACTTTAAGTAAAAATAGAAGTCCCAGTGTAGTCTTCTGGGCAAATGACTTATTCATGGGTTCTAAATTATTGAGGTCATTGAAGAGAGTGCTATTTTTAACTTTGAGGAGAAAAAAGAAAGAGGTGAGTTGGGTGTTAAGGAAGTCTCTGCTTTTGTAGGGCAAAGGGTCGAAGGTGTAGCAGTAAGTAAAACCAAGGGGGAGGATCCATGCACCCTGGGATGGGCATATGTTTAGAATGTGACTTTTCGCAGCTTCTATCTTGTAGGCCAGTTGGCCTCATTTGTAGCTAACCAGTCATGAAGAAGAGCCATTTTCATCACTGAGTTGGTGTTGCAACGGGTGCCTTACCTAGAGTGACTTGACAGAATGCTGGGAAGAATTATGGACCGCAATATGTTGTTGTCACCTCTTGTCATCGTTCCAGAATTTCAAAGCTTTGTTTTGCCTCTTTAAATGCAAATTCCTTGGGAGAATTCACAGATTAAAGGCTTATCATCTGCTCATTATTGATGAACACCTTTGCAAGCAAAAGAACTGATAATTAATTGCACACAAAATGAGATGCAGAACCATGCCTGGTTTGTGGGGATTAGGTGAGGAGTGCAGCAGTAAATGAAGGGCTAGGATTCCAAGGAAAAAGAGAAAGGCTGATCAAGGCAAACGTCTTTTTGAAAACACTGTATTTCCCTTCTATTGACTTTGTCCTTCTTAAGCAATTCCAAATGCTTACTTATTGTCTTTGTTTTTTCATCACTTTATAACAACGTCTCACTCAGCCTGGATCCAGAATTTGTAACTAACCTACAATTAGGCCCAGCTTTGTGTGTAGACTTGCTGGTTCCTTCACTTAATCTTATTGCACTCCTTTCTTGCTCTCCTCTGCCCATCTAGCATTCATTTTGACTTTCCAGTCTTTGAATCTCATTTTTACTATTAGGAAATTCCCACTGAGTCAGCATTCACCCTTGTGTTAGTCAGGGTTCTCTGGAGAAACAAAACCAGGACACTCATATATATATATATATATATATATATATATATATATATATATATAAAGAAATAGTTAACTAATGTATAAAGCAGTACAAATGGCTCAGTGGAATTCACTTGCATGAGACAGCTAGTACACTGACAGACCTTTGAGTCTTGAGGGCCACCTAGTATTCTTCTGTACAGCAATTCAGGTTATCTAGCCACAGGCAGCAAACAGCAAAGCAGGTCACAAACAGTCAGCCAGATGGCAGAGTCTGACAGTCCCCAGCTCAAGAGATGTATATTCCAGGACCGTGGTGAAGCAAGGCTTGAAGCAACCTCAACTCACAGCAACACAGTCCATGGATTAGGTGTTCCACGGGTAGTGTAGCTTATAGATCGAGGCACAGGACAAACAAGGCAGCCGGCTGGTCCAAAGATCCAAGAGCAAGAGAACAAGAGCGGGATTTGTTGAGCCATTTGTATCTCCATCCTTCAACTAATCTTATGTGTGTTCATTGGCCATGTTGGCACAACAAGCCTCTCTCTCACAACCCTCCACTACAGATGCTTCCTTAGCAAGCTAACCTGAGTTCTGACCTACGCCATCATAGACATGCCCTTCTAACCATCCATGACTGGTGACTGAGAAGCTGGTGACTTAAGAGAGCAGTCCACACGATGCTTTCTCAGATGAGTGGCAGGTAGCTGCTTCCAGTATCTCACGAGAGCATCCCACGTGCCATATCATGGCATCCAGAGTGTAAGCTGCAGGGTCAGCCAGTGTCTGTGGCCTTCGAGCTTCTTGTCTTCATGGAACCAGTTCTGTGGCCTGTCCCTCCATTCCTTTTTGAGATTCTACAAGCTGGCCAACAACAGATTGAAAATGGATTTTTTAAAAAGGTTTCTAGGTACCAGTGTTTTATAATATGAACTCACTTAATCCTCGTACCAAGCCTCTGAACTAAATATGATTACTTAGCCTGCAGTATAGATCAGAAATGTCCCTGTGCAACACATTTGGGTTGTACTCAACCACTAACCAAGAGATGGGTGTCGAAATCCACCTAGTGGCAGTGGAAGAAGGACTTGGTAGTTTACTTCTGGAGGATCACAGCCATTGAAAATCCCACAGTCTTTACCTAGACCTCTATAAACTTCCTTTTACTTTCCTCTTGCCTCACTATCAAGCTCAGCCTTCATTTGGATTTCAGTAATTACTCTCAATTACATTACCCCTGATCAAGCCCCACCAGACTTCCCGTACCCTCCTCATCACTGGCCTTGGATCACTTGTTGTTCCCTTGTCCCTGGGTTCATAAACACCACTTCCTTTTCCTCACCTCCTTTTCTCCCACCCCCCTCCCCCACCCCTGCCCCCTGGAACCATTGGTCCCTTTGTTTTCTCCTTTAGATTGCTTATCCAGCCTATCTTATGCAGAAAGAGTAATGTGCACACAAATAAAACAGAACAAAACAAAGCAACAAAAGAAAGCAAAACAGCAACAAAAAAACAGCAGCAAACAACAAAAAGGAAAGCCTACAATGACTGTTTGTTGGTCTTTGGAAGTGTTTTCATGTGGAGTCTGATGGGGTGCCATGTCCTGGTCTGAAAGTCTGCTTTTGGGATTCCTTCATGATTTCTTTGCTCTGTTCTCCTTGCTGTTCTCCTGCATGCCCCTAGTTTTTTGCCTCAGTGTGGTGGGGTCAGATTGGGCACAATTCCCACACTGTGTCTCCAGTGTTTTCCCCTGTAGGGCGATGGGTCAGTGAGGGATGCCATGTCTCATAGTGTGGCCCACCATTTGATCCTCTTTTTGCATTAACTGCTCTGAGCAGGGATATCATCCTCAAGGCTTCATAAGCCAGGATGTGCTCCACTCTCTCTTCCTAACCCTTCATTTGCTCCCATGTGCTCTGATCAGACATATCCCTTTTCATGAGCTGTACCTTCAGTGCTGTCCTCAGAAACAAATAAATAAATAAATAGATACTATGCAACTGTCCACATAGTAGGACTTGGGGCAGACATGTACATATGTAAATATATTTTTATATGATGACAGGGAAATATATCTATGTGCATATATTTATAGGTTTATTATTAAGGCAGTAGATGGACATGAGGCCTCCACTCAGGTCCTCTCTCAACGCAATACTTTATTCTATGAATCTAGCATTCCATTATGCTCACCTTCCGAACACGATTGCTGAAGACAAAGCAGATGCAGAAGCAAATGTGGTAAAGAAACCTGATAGTGCCTGATGATGAAAACATATAGCTTCTGGAGTCTTACAGGCTTGAGGGTAAAGAAGTGGCCATGTAGCTGAGAAACAACAACGCCCACATGGAAGAAGCCTGCCAGTCTACCTGATAGTGAGGTGCCAAAGGGATCAGGTATCCGGCCTCAAAGAACAAAAAATAAAATCAATGTGAAGGGGAGTTCAGATTGGGGACCCAGACCCCTCTGGAGGCAACTGGACATCCCCTTACATAAGGGTCACAGGGAGGTGATGAGCCAGTCAGGGTGCAGTGTAGCAACAATAAAATATACAACTTTCCTCTAGTTCCTAAATGCTTCCTCCCCCTCTATCATGATCCCACTTCTACCCGACAAATCTGGCAAACCAGAGGATGTACACTGGTACAGGTAGGAACTGGAAACACAGAGAACATAGGACAAATAGATCCTTTAGGACCAGTGGTGAGAGTGGTGATACTGGGAGGGTAGGATAGAAAGGGGGAACCGATTACAAGGATCTACATATAACCTCCTCCCTGGGGGGCAGGGAGTGGACAACCAAAAAGTGGGTAAAAGGAGATGTTGGACAGTGTATGATATGACAGAATAATAATAATTTATATATTATCAAGGGTTCATGAGGGAGTGTCCCATGGGGAGTGAGGGGGGAAATGAGAAGTTGATACCAAGGACTCAAGCAGAAAGCAAAAGTTTTGATTATGATGATGGCAATAAATGTACAAATATGCTTGACACAGTGGATGGATGGATGGATTTTGATAAAGAGTTTTATGAGCCCCTAATTAAAAAAAAATTTAAAGAAAACTCTACAGAGCACAGTCCTACTCTGAAACATATTGGGTTGTCACAAATCAGAACCGACTCCCTAACAGTGGAATTGGACTTTTTGATATTAGAGATAGGAAATCCAAGGCACCAAAAGGATGTCATACATAACCAAGTTAGTAAGTGGCAGTGTAAAGATTACAACCTAAGGAGGGGGCCATTCTGTCCTCCTGACTCCTAAATAGATCTCGGTCCACTGTCTTCTCTTACAGTCCCCCATTGCTTCTGTCTGCCCTCAGGCTTGGACATGTCTCATCTTACAGCAAGCACTAAGGGAAATGGCTCAGCCCTCTCTGGCTATTTCATCAATTAGCAGGCCTGAGTCATTTGAGAAAGGGAAAACGGTTTCTTCCTGAGACCTAAAATGTCCTCCTTACAATTTTAAGAAGTAATCTGAAAAACCTTTGTGTCTTTCTTAGCTAAGTAACTGTGGGAATGGCTGCTCTTTTTAGTCATAAAGAAGAAATGTTGCTGCCAATTGGGAAACAGAAAGGCCAAAAGGAATAGTGTGATAGTTACGGTTTATTGTATCAACCTGGCCAATGAACACAGGTGAGTTTAATTGAAGAGCAGAGTGATTAAATGGCTCCGCAAATCTCGCCTGTCTGCTCTCTTTTTCTCTGATGGTCAGACCAGGATGCAGCTGCCCTAGCTGGCAAGGCTCACTTCCTGCGAGACATCCCTAAGAAGAAGCCACATGACCTACCCTGACACCGCCAGCGCTCAGATGCTGGCACGCTCACTGATTTGGCTTTCCTCCTGCAGTCAGCATCATTGCACGTGTTCTGTGAGATTGCTAAGGTTGGACTTATAGACTTGGGCAGCACTGGGTTGGGCGGCTTTCTTAATGTACACTTACCCTTTATATAAAACTCTCTTATCAAATATGAGTGTCTATGAATTTTGCTTCTCTAGTCTACTCAGACTCACACAAACAGTGATACTGGTTTAAGCCACTTTACAAGACCCTATATCCAGGAAACCTGATAGTGTGGTGGGTTATGTGTTAGATTGCTAGGCACGAGATCAGCAGTTTGAATCGACCAGCTGCTCCAAGGAAGGGAGATGAGGCTTTCTGCTCCTGGAAAAGTTTACAGCCTAAGAAACCTAAGGAGCAGTTTCAAGGGTCGTCCTATAGAGCAGTTCTAAGTTAGAATTGGCTTGATGGCAGTGAGTTTGATTTTTTTGGGGGGGGCTTGTGTGTAATAGATTGCAGTCTAATTCTGAGGGCTGTTTTGTTGCTAGTTGAGTTAGTTCTAACCTGTAGCAATTCTGTGTACAAGAGAACAAAATGCAGCTGACACAATTGTTGTTTTAGGTGAGCTCGTTGTTGCAGTCACTGTGTCAGTGCATCTCATTGCGAGTCCTCCTCTCTTTTGCTCCCTCTCTACCTTACCAAGGATAATGCCCCATGGTCCCTTTGGATACATACCCAAAGCACATCCTCATTCTACATAGCATCCTGGTTGTGCTTCTTCCAAGACAGATTTGTTCATTCTATTGATAATCCATGGTATAGTCAGGATTACACACCAACATCCTCATTCGAATACATCAATTTTTCTCTTGTCTTCTTCATTCATCATCCAGTTGTCACCTGGTACATGGCACTAGGAAACACCATGGCCTGGGTCAAGCACACTTTAATCCTGAAAGTGCAAGCTTTGCTGTTTGGAATTTTAAAGAGAACTTTTGTGGCAGATTTGTCCAATGCAAACACTCATCTGATTTCTTGACAACTGCCTCCATAAGCCTTGGTTATGGAACCAAGTAAAATGAAATCCTTACCATCAAGGTGTTCCTTGTCTATTGGTCCAGTTGTAAGGATTTTTGTATTCTTTACATTGAGGTATAATCCCTACAGAAGGATGTCATCTCGTTCTAGTCCTTTTGGCTTTCAACAAGCAAGGCTGTGTCAAATGCCTATCACAAAACCACGTGTGTGGATCCCTTGTCCATTTGGAGCACAGTTGGCTATTTCTGTCAGGACTTGAGAATACATTTGTGAAAATATCTAAGTCAACTCCAATGGTGTTATGGTTGCTGGCTTTGATTGTCTCTAGAACTTTTTCCTTTCAAGTTCTCTGTCATCACTTTAATTGGCTCCTGATCTCAAGATACGCACTAATGGGCATCTGCTTGAAGCTATAAGGAGAAAGAACTGTGGTTCCAAAGAACTGTCAGAGTTCTGAGACCGTGTGTTCTTTTGGATCTGTCAAGGGCTCTTAACAGCTCAGTGCTTCCTGCTGGGCTGTTGCTCCATGTCCATGATCTCCCCTGGAGAGAGTAAATCCAACCCATTAGGTTCCACTCACGTCACATCTACCCTTGAGGAACTTGTTGAAAGGTGGAGCCTGTGTATGAAAGGACTTTCCATAAGCACAAGGGAGACGCTATTAAGGACAAGAGAAACTATGATCAGAATCCTCCTGAGGAGTGGGGGTGGGGTGGGGAGGCGTGGAGGGAGGGAGGCTAGTGAAAGTTGGTAAGGACTTCACTGTGAGAATAGAAAGGCATCAATATTGAATCAAAGGAGACTGTGGAATCTCATCCTTGGACCTTTTAAAGAAATAAGCACCTCGCTGCCAGTTAAAAATGAGAGACAGACCCTGTCTTAACACAGAAGCGATGCCATCCCCTTCATTCCTTGAGTAGCTCAGAGTATAGGGAGAGAGCTGGGGGGACGAGGAAGGGAAAAGTAAACAAGAGAGTTAGGCATATCTGCAATACCAGGCTGATATGGGAAAATGTGTGCGCTTATATAATCACTTTTCAATAATAGCTGTGTTTAAGCATCAGGACCGTTTCTGAAAACTTGTGAGTTGGCTCTTGTGCACCTGTGCAAGGCAGCTCCAGCACTGTACTGAGTGTCCAGCTGATACCTATTCTCCTCCTCTTCTCCGGTTGGTTCAACGCCCTGACTCCTCCCATAGGAAAGCATAGGAGCCACAGGAAGATGATCTTCCTTGCAGTCCTGAGGCAGCAGGCAGTGGGTCTTGGTAAGATTGGGAGTGGTGACCCATGTGCCCTTCTGTCTTTCTTTTAATATATCATTTTATTGAGAGCTCTTATAGCTTTTATAACAATCCATATATCAATTGTATCAAACACATTTGTATACTTGTTGCCATCAACAATTTCAAAACATTTTCTTTCTACTTGAACACTTCTCTTTTTCCCCTCCCATCCTGGTGACACTTTCATAAATTATTATTATTTCCTTGTCTTATACCATCCACTGTCTCCCTTCACCCATGTTTCTGTTGTTTGTCCCCCTCATAGAATGACTGTGTTACATGGATCATTGCGAGCGGTTCCCCCTTTCTTCCCCTTCTCCCTCCACCTTCCCCCTGCCCTCATAGCATCACTACTCCCATTACTGTTCCTGAGGGACTCATCTGTCTTGGATCTGGTGTGTCCAGCACTCTTAGCTATACCAGTGTACATGCTCCGGTCTACCTGGATTTGTAAGGTAGAACTGGGGTCAAGAGAATTGGGGGGAGGAAACATTAAAGAATCAGAAGACTGTTGTGTGTTTTGTCAGTGCTATACTGCACCCTGGCTGACTTGTTCCTTCCTTGTGGGTTTAAAGTGGGAGAAGGTTCATTGTGAAAGGGAAGTGGGGAAGGAGAACCTTGGCAAGCAGCAGAATTCTTAGGTAAATGATTTTTGGATTGGTTTGCTTGGAAGTTGAGGGTTGAAGAAGTGATTCTTTCATTTTTCAATATCAATTTAAAATTCTTCAGTGCCCTTGCAATAAGAAAACCCAGTTGGAAAATCAGCTGTTCAAAGCCACACACCTGCACATACACATCTGCACAGGTGTTACCAGGACTGTGTGTGTATGAGTTCCTGGTTCTTCCTTCCTCCCCTCTCTTTTTCTTTCAGTTGTCTCTTTCTTCCCTTTCCTTTCATTAGTTGATGGAGCAGGAGACACAGGGCGCAAGTGCCATATTGTAGGGCTAGCATTGAAGTATGTAGGTGATAGCAAATAGGTCAGGGCTGGACTAGCCCTGGAAACTTTGTGAAAGGATTCTACTCGGCACCCAGGGAGTCACTCCTCTCCACAACAAAAGCTCACAACAGCAGCAGTAGGTCTGCTACACAGAGCTCCTCCTTATGTTAAGCCAGGACACAGATGACCTCACCATGAAGCTTTTGAAGCTAAGCTCTCGGAGCCTTTCACTTGTCCAATTTCTTCAAAAGTTCCAGGAGGGTGATTACAATATCATGAACTTGAGTAAATTGGGTGGGTGGGTGGGGGGGCACTAAGAGAAGGAGGAGGAATTATTTTGACATTCTCTCTCTGGAAGAAAACCCTTCAAATTTTTTTAGATCATTTTATTGGGGGTTCATACAACTCATCACCATCCATCCATCCATCCATTGTCAAGCACATTTGTACATTTGTGGACCTCATCATTCTCAATACATTTTCTTTCTACTGAAGCCCTTGGTATCAGCTCATCATTTTCCTCTTCCTCCCCCCTTCCGCCTCTCTCATGAACCCTTGATAATTTATAAATTATTATTATATTGTCATATTGTACATTGTCTGATGTCTCCCTTCACCCACTTCCCTGTTGTCCGTACCCCAGGGAGGAGGTTTTACGTAGAACCTTATAAGCTTCCTACCATTCTGGTGGCCAAATTTAGTAAATAAAACCTAGGATTACCATTTAGATTTGAATTTGAATTTCAGATCAACAGGGAGTCCTTTTTTACTGTTATTATTTCAAATATCTAATGGGATGCATGATTTACTTTCTTCTTGGTTGTTTGGTTTATTATTTCTTATTTGTCTGTGATTCAAATGTCACTGTCAAGGTAAGAGTTTCAGCTCCAAAATCAGGTAGACATGTCTTTTGACTTCTCATTGTAAATGCTTCTCAGGCTATCATCTGAGACTTAGAAAGGTCCTTGCTGACTGATCTTATGCAACCTTATTTTTTTGGCACATTTTGCTACAGAAACACAGATCAAAATAATTTCCCAACTCTGCAGGAAAATGAGAAACTCTGTTTTTTCTCTGGTGAGAGACGAGAGAACTGTGAAATATCACTGTTGTGCTTTGTGCTCAGATCCAACATGGGGCATGTGGGATCAGAGAGAAAGATCAGGAAGTGGCTGCAGAGACGCAGTCCCTAATGGGGAGGAAACCATGGCAGACCAAGAGGGCTTTGGTTGCCGTGAGAATTATTAGAGCACTATTTCTCAAATGTTTGGCACCCTGACCTACAGTACAAAATTCATTTTCCACAGACATCCCTCTCTCTGTATATATGTATATATATATACCACTATTACATGTACAATTAACATTTTCTATCAACGTTGCTAACATACAGTAATAATGTATTCTGGCTTATTCAATCTGTGATAAAGACTGGACTTTCTATCCTGTAGCTGTTAGAGTCTCAGAAGCTCACAGTAACAGTTCTACCCTGTTCTGCAGGATCAACTCGATGACAGTAAGTTAGGTTTTTATTAGCTCATTCTGTTGTCTTTTGCTTGCTTGCTTGCTTTTTCTCAACTGATTTCACGTTCCACTAATGGGCCATGACGTGCAGTTTGATAAGCAGTCGAGCAGAGCAGTGCGACTCAAAATACCCAGTGGTTGTATGGACGACAGAAAAGGGAGCTTGTGTCGCAATGTGAATCAGTGAGCTGCTTTCGTCATTGAGAAAATCTTGCCACGCAAACCACGTCCGCTAAGCAGAGCCTTTAGTGATGGCCTCGATTTATGTTCCAGTGGAGATTCTTCAGCTTGTCACAGAAGTAGCAAACAGTTTGTAGTTGGGCACTAGCCCGCAAACCACCTGGAGAAGCAGCGCACGCTGCCACACGCTGCCTACTGGGAGGTCAGTCCGCCCACAGAGCCAGGGTCCGGAGGCCAGAGCATGAGGAGAGAGAAGAAATGGACGCGCGTCACTTAGACCATCCACAGACACTGGCCACGGCGGCACAGAAGACACCTATCTCCCCAGGGTCATGCAATTGAAGGAAGAACTTTTTCAGACAACTGGCGACAACAGAAATCTCCTTCCTACAGGCAGAGGGGAGGGTGAAAATAGATACAGACTTATATCTAAACAGATTCTCCTGCAAATCATTGGATTGGTTTCCATGGCCCTGAATGAAAGTAAATTCTGTCTCCCGCTCTCAGAATGCTTCTGTCAAACCATAAAATATGAATGAAATTACGTAATTATGTTATGTCTATGTTTTAAAATAAGAAATTCCCCACTTTTCCCAGTGAACTTAAAATAGAGCACAGGCTCCTCAATCTGGTTGGGAGACTGGCTCTACAGGCCCTGCCCTCTCCTTCTGCCTCTCTCACTACCCTTCATTCAGTCCTCCTCAAGGTCTTCTCCTTCCTCCCTCTGGTTCTCAGTATGTGCCATCCCGGTGTTGAAGTGCACTGCCATCACCACGGGGCCTGGGTCACTAGGTTACATTCTTTAGAAGACCCTCCTCTGAACTTCCTGCTCCCATCAGTCATCAAGACCCCAGGTCATATTCTCTTCTGCCATCGCCGTCCAGGCGATTCTTACTCATGACAAGTCTGTGGTCGAGGGTTGACTTTTCAGAAGGAAATCATCAGGTCTTTCTTTCAAGGCACCTGTGGATGGACTAGCATCTCCAATCTCCTGGTTAACAGCGAGCATGCAAGCCACTGGCACGATCCAGGGACTTCCTTTATAAAATGTATGACAAATAATTACCTCGATGCATTGATGTTTGCCTCTTTAATATCTATTTTCTTTTTTTTTTAGCTATACGTCCCATAAAGTTCATGCCTAGAATAGTACCGAACGCAACAGTAAATGTTTATAAAAATGTAAATGAATGAATGAGAATGTCTGAGACATCATTGGGACACAGAGTCTGCCTCCAAAGGAGGCCCTATGTGGGGCACACAACCCCCAGAGTTGTCGGTGCCTGGTCATGCATCTACCGTTCTTAGATCCTCAAGACTTTGCCCAAAGCTGCCTGCCATCTCCCTGCCTCCGGCCTCATCAGCTGCCAGCTCTGGGGGTTTGAAGCGCAACTGGCTAACGTTGGATCAATGGACTTGAGTTGGTCTGGGTTGTGCTGCCTTCTTGACTTCAAGTTGTTTCTTATTGGAGAGTTCTTTCTTGAATGAAAATGAGTGTCACTGATTAGCTTCTCTAGGAAATGCAGCCCAACAGGGAACCCTGTTGGAGGGACACATAGGGTAACCCCTAGAATGACCCTCTTGCCACAGACGTGGGTCCATGTTCTTTAAGAAAGAGAGAGGGAGGGAAAAAGAACCATAGGGAATGGATAGAAGGTCTCCCAGGCTTTCCTTCCGAGCAACGTGAGATAACTCTCATGACCGTTTGACAGGGAAGTAAGGCCACATCTTTTTTTTTTCTTTTAGGCATCACTGCCCTCAGGTGGTGGGAGTAGGAGGCCCAGTCTTTGCTCCTGGGAGTGGGAATTGAACCTCCAACCCAGTGGGCCGCAGTCCCGCACATAACCACTACGCCACCGGGGCTCAGCCAAGGCCACATCTTTAAATCAAAAGGAAACTAGCAGGGCAGCAAAACAGAAAAGTGATTTATCCTCTGACAAGAGTGCATACAATTGACTGGAGAAATGAATCAAATCAGACTCGATAACGCTGAAGCTGCCTAGATGCCTTGCTGGAGTGGGCCTGCCCCTGACCCTGACTGCAGCTATCGGCTGACTGTGTTGTCTTTTTGAGCAGCAGTCAAGCTGTATGCGTTTAAAGCTGCATGCTTTAAAAAGCCCAACATTATTGCTATGAAGTGTAGCACAAGGCTCTTGATGCTGTTAAGGAGTGGCAAAGGACTGGTCTATTATCCAGGAAACATGCTCCCAGGTATCCTGGGAACCCCCAAGTATAGTTGGTTCTGGGCTTACAGGGTCTTCTTTTCCCTCTCCCTCCCCATCTTGCCTTCATCCTGCAAGACAGAGAGGGTCACTATCTGATTGGCTTGTTCAGCCCCCTCTTCCCAAGTCATTCTGAAGCCCCAACTCAGTCAGAAGCCAGCCTGCCATTGCTTTGCCTATTCAGTGCAGCCCAGCTGTGGTTGTGCAGAGCCATGGGTCACTGTCTTGCCATTTGACTCAGAGAGAGGCAAGGCTGATGTGCATGCTGTAGTTACCTCCCCCCCCCCCCCACCGCCCCAGCTGTCTGTGGTCACGACAAAAACAAGGGCTGGGGGCTGGGCCACCATGGAGGGCAACTAAGCATCTGCATTGGCCTAAATATTTGGGGTGGGGGGCTGGTTTTATTTTTCAGTTGGAGGATGAAGGCAGAAAAGACTTGGAGTTCCAGGATAGTTCATTCCAACACATATTTAATGAGCATGTGTGCCGATGACATAAACGAGAGTAAGGTGTGCCCAAGGAAATAAAGACCATTTCTGTTTTTCCAGAGTTCATCCTTTAATAAGTGAAATTTTGCACAAACAAAGACTTTCAATGCAGCATGATAAGTGATAAGATGAAGATATGCACAGGTTGCTATGGAAACCCCAAAGTGGGAGCTTAGCCAAAAGGAGGTGTCGGCTGAACTGTGTTTTGAAGAGTGGAGAAGAACCAGAGGACGCAAGTTATAAAGAGTTCCAGAGGGAACTGCATGAAGCATGAACCACACGGCTTGTGGGGAATCTCATGAAACCTGATACAGTTGGCGGGCTAAGTAAAAGTCCAGGTAGGGGAGAAGCAGAAGGTACTTGAGCACCATGTGGATAGATTCCTGCTCACCCAGAGGCTCACTTGAACCGTACTGTGCAGAAGAAACGTCAAGCTTACTGCCATGGAACCAATTCCTACTCAGAGTCACCTTATGGCACAGGGTAGAATGACCTCAGTGAGCTCCTGGAGGTATAACCCTTGACAGGCGTAGCGAACATAACCTTCCTCCCAAGGGGTGAGGAGCTGGTACTTTTAAACTGCTGACCTTGGGGTTAGCAGTACACCTCTTGCAGAGGAAGCAAGAGTACTGCAAATAGAACAACAAGAATAACAAAAACCCACACACAGTTAAAGAGAATGCTCACACATTGTGGTAAGGATAATATCACTGAACACTTTGAGCAGAAATGATCAAACAAAACCCTACCTCGTCATGCTACTTCCCACCAAAATCTCAATTGAATATTATTTAAAAATTGTTTAGACTACCCAGTATGACCTGAGGCCCCAGGTAAAGAAAGGACTCCTAATAGGCATGGAATTCCAGTAGTCTGGAGATCATATTTCCATAGCACAGATTGAAGTCACACATCTGTGGGAACAAGGTTAAAATCTTTACCACAAATGAAAACTCTTGGTAAACTACAAAGTCCCATGCGAAAAAAAAATGTGCTAGAAATAAAAAAAAATGGAGAAGAAAGTAAATATGAGCTCATTGTCATAATTGAAGGCCTGACTGAGAAAAAAGAAAGCCTGACTGAGAAAATAATCTCCAGTATTAATCTTTTTGTCAGTTACATCAGAGGTGTGGTATAGCACTCTCATGTTATGAGGCAATAATGATAATATCATGGAGTACCTTTTCTCACAATGTAAAGTAACATTGCTGGTTCTGGTCATGTCTTCAGGAAAGACCAACCTAGAAAAGGACATCATCTTTGATAACGCATAGAGTCACCCAAAACAAGCGAAACCCTCGATGAAACAGTTTGGCACTAGTCTAGGGACAACAATGAATTCCAACATCAGCTAAGGGGAAATGTATATAAACTCATAGACACCTCTTTTAAATAAAAACATCAATCTGTGAAAATGTTTCTTAACACTCCTGTCTAGTTCTATCGATTTCTAAAAGTTCTATGATCCTCTCTCTGCCTTTCCTGAAGATGCCTTTGCTCTTTGATTGACATTCATTTAGAGTCTCTTAACAAACTCAAGTATTCTTTGATTTGGGGCTAAGGATCCCTGGAGATGTTGTGGGTTAGCTAGGGTCTGCTAATCATTTGAAGTCCATGGTTCAAACCGAACAGCTGCTCTTCTTAGAAAGCTGGGGTCGTCTGTCTTGATGAGTCACAATGAACTTGATGGCAGTGGTTTGGTTTTTGACTTTGGGGGGGATGAAAAATCTGAAGAGGCAAGATCAGAGCCGTCTGGTGGGTGGGAGAAGGTTTTTGAAAGGAATTCTCATAGAACAACGCTGGCTACCCTTGAATAATGGGACTTAGTATTGCTGTGATGAGGGGGGAAATTTCCTGCCCAAGTTTCCCAGCTATTTTCTCAACAGTGCAGTTTTCAACATCTTTTTTTAGGCATTACTGCCCTCTGGTGGGAGTGGGAGACCCAGTCTTGCTGCTGCTGGATTTGAACCGCCAAGCCAGTCGGCCGTAGTCCTGCACTCAACCGCTACACTACTGGGGCTCAGCCCTTCAACTTTCTTAAAATGTCCTCATAATCGTACTTCAAGAAAATTTGGCAAGGATACCCCCTTTGGAATAAATAAATAAATAAATAAATAATAAATAAATAAAGCTTTCCATAACCTTCTCAGCTGACCTCTCTCTCTTGGTTTATCTACAAGAACTCCAAAAATATGATACTTTTTGACTTACCCTCATATCAAAGTTCATGAAGGGGGTGCAAATGTTCAGTTCCTTATCCATTAAGTCACACAACAAGTAACAGCAATGGAGTAATGATGAAAAGGGAACATAAAACATTTTGCACCTTAGCCACAGGGGATGTCTTATACTTTATATTAGTTGGAGTCTCAAATTTTAGGGATGGAGATGATGGTAGAGGTGAACCCTGTTCAGATCTCACCTTTGAGTGTTGAAAGTCTGTGACAAAGGTGTGCTATGTGGAATAGAATCATTTTCAAAATCAGAAAGAATCCACTTAGAATACAGGGTGCACAGAGGAGCTTGCAAAAGGACAGGGACCGAAATGGGAAAAGGAGACTTGACCTCCCATGGGGCCTAGAGATGCAGGAAGTGGCTACCCTGCCAACTGCTTTTAACGACAAATCATTTAATCAGGAAGGGATCATGTCGAAGCCAAATCAAATACTATTGATACTGATAGAGCAGAATTGATGTTTCACTGATTAAAAGCAATATCAGTTTCTGGAGGAAATAACACAACAGCTATACAAGAGAGAGATAAAGGAAGAATCACAGCAATAATTGGAGGACCCCTAATAAGTGATTTTTGGTTAAGATTATTGGGAAAACAGAAGTTAGATTTATTAGGTCTTATTTAAAGCGAATGTGGGAACAGGTGGGGATGTTTTTGCCCTGGTTTCATGTTCAAGTGCTGGGGTCTTTTGCTTTTTATGCCAGCAACCCTCCCCCCTTTCTTCTCCAAGGAAGGAGGAGTATTATGTGATTGGTGAACTTGGAAGAAGCTGATGGTGCCTGTCTCCGTGCCTCCCTCCTGCTTACTTTCTCTTTGGGAATCTGCTTGTGCACAGAGAGCCCATGTCCCACTCTGTTCCTTCACAGCACCCAGCAGGACTGGTCAGGCCCCAAAGAGGAAAGCGTACTTTAGGGGCAGGGGTTCAAAAGATTTCATTGACGGTCCAGGATAGAGAATTTTTTTAATTTAATAAATAATTTTATTGGGGGCTCATACAACACTGATCACAATCCAAACAGACATTACCTGTGCAAAGCACCGTTGTACACCTGCTGCCATCATCACTTGTCCTCTACTTGAACCCTTGACTTCTCCTCATCTTTTCCCCTCCCTCCTCTCTCCCCCTCCCTCATGAACCCCTAATTGTTTATAAATCATCATTATTTTGTCATATCTTACACCGCCTGATGTCTCCTTTGGCCCACTCTTCTGTTGTTTGTCCTCCAGATAGGAGGTTATATGGTTATCCCTGCAATCAGCAACCCCATCTGCCCCACCTTCCCTCTACCCTCCTGGTATCTCCACTCTCACTACTGGTCCTGAGGGGTTCATCTGTCCTGGATTCCTTGTATTTCCAGTTCCCATCTGTACCAGTATACTTCTTCCAGTCTCGTTGGACCTGTAAGGTAGAATTGGAATCATGATAGTTGGGGCAAGGAAGCCTTTAAGAACTAGAGGAAAGTTGTATGTTTCATCGTTGCTACACTGTACTCTGACTGGCATCACCTCCCCACAACCCTTCTTTAAGGGGATGTTCATCTGCCCACAAATGGGCTTTGAGCCTCCACTCTGCATTCCCACTCATTCACAATGATGTGATTTTTGTTCCTCGATGCGTGATGCCTGCTCCCTTCGACCACTTCTGACCATTTCGACACTTCGACCACAGGCCAGTGTGCTTCTTCCATGTGGGCTTTGCTGCCTCTGTGCTAAATGGCTACTTGTTTACCTTCAAGTCTTTAAGACCCCCAATGCTATATCTTTTAGTAGCCAGAAACCATCAGTTTTCTCCATCATGTTTGCTTATGCACCCATTTATCTCCCACAATCATATTGGGAGGGTGGGCACACAATGGCATGATTTTTGTTCTTGGATGCCTGATACCTGATTTCTTCCACACCTCATGGTCACACAGGATGGTGTGCTTCTTCCATGTGGGCTTTGTTGCTGTAGAGAGCCTCTTGTTTACCTTTAAGCCTTTACGACCCCAAATGCTATATCTTTTGATAGCCAGGCACCATCAGCTTTCTTCACCACTCTTGCTTATGCCCCCACTTGTCCTCAGCAATCTTATCGGGAAGGTGAGCACACAGTGATATGGATTTTTCCTGTGTGATGCCTGAGACCTGATCCTTTCGACACCTTGTGACCACACAGGCTGATGTATTTCTTCCACGAGGGCTTGGTTGCTTCTCAGCTATATGGTCTTTTGTTTATCTTCAAGCCTTTAAGACCCAAGACTCTATATCTTTTAATAGCTGGGCACCATCAGCTTTCTTCACCACATTGCCGTATGCACCCATTTGTCTTCAGTGATCATATTGGGAAGCTGAGCACCATGATAGAGAAAATTTGAGACTCCCAATTTATATTAGAGGAGCCTTGGGAGTGTAGTGGCTTACATGTAAGGTCAGCAATTCAAAAGCACCAGCTCCCAAGTGGAAAAGTGAATATTTGGAGAATGATAATAGTAGCAGATGTGCAAAGGTGCTTTGCACAGTATATTTATTTATGTATTGTGAAAAACAATATACGAGCCCCCAATAAAATGATTTTTAATTAAAAAAGAATTGCAGGAGAGATAAAAGAAAATCTTAAGGACTTTTGTAAAAAAGAAAAGAAAAGAAAGAAATATCTGCTTAGGGAAAGATATTTCTGAAGAATGTTTCCCTGAAGACTTCAGATTCTTTTATACCCAAGGGCAAAGAAATATGGGGGAAGAACTTCCTTCTTTTATGGAAATGTAGCTCACCTATGGGCATATCAGAACCCCACCTATGCACCCCCACTTTAAAGCCCACAGGGACCTGGTAACCTGCTGCAATTTCCAGGCTGTCAGTCTTCCATAACTTTTGTTGCCTCACCCATGGTCTTACCTTCCCCATGGCCCTGCTAATAGACCTTTACTTATCACAATGAAAAAACCCAAACCAAAACCAAAAGCACCAGCCCCATTAAGGGAGATAAAAGAGGCTTTATATTTATATTATATTATATTAATTTATATTATAGCAATAATAGTAAGTCCACAGTAGTGAGAGTGAAGATACCAGAAGGGTGGTGGGAAGGTAGAAATGGGGAGTCAATTACAAAGATCTGCATATCATCTCCTATCTGGGGGGTGGACAGTAGAGGAGCGGGTAAGGGGAGATGTCGGACAGTGTAAGATATGACAAAATACTGATAATTTATAAATGATCAAGGTTTCATGTAGGAGGGGAGCATGCTGGGAGGGGAAAAGATGAAGAGCTGAGGTCAGGGCCTCGAGTGGAAAGGCAAATTTTTTGAGAACGATGATGGCAGCAGGCATGTGAAGGTACTTGACACAATATACGTATGGATGGATTGTGATAAGCATTGTAGGAGCCCCCAATAAAATGGTTTATTTAAGAAAATAGTAGGTACAGTCTCCATTGTGTGGCTGGGACTTGCTAGGTCTCTTTGCCTTCTAGGGCATTCTGAAACAGAAGTGGAAGAAGAAAGGTCCATTAAGAAGCCATTACAATTGTAGTAAGACTTCTCAGACCTTCCTCTTTAAAATACCAACCCAAGTCAGAACCCATGGGGTTGGTGCGAGCAGTTACATGACTCTGACACTAACCAAACCGTGGAGAATTTGAGTACACCAGAGGCATCTCAGACGAGGTGTAGTGATCTACTCTTAGGAAAACCAGTCATTGACAACCCAATTGAACACAATTCCATGCTGGCATTCCTGTGTTCCACATGTGTTAGTTTTGACGGGCAACTGGGTATCATTTCTCAAAGTCCACTCTGCTTATTTCCCTCTAAAGCATTCATTCCCTTTTCATTTCCTGTTCAATTTCCTTACTGTTTATTACTGTTTATCCTTACTGTTCTGTTTATTTCCAACCAGGTGGATAGCTCCAGAAAGGTAGCTGATTTCATCTGCATTGGTAATTGGCATATCCCAAGAGTTCAGAACATTCATTGTCAGGCATACAGCAAACTAAACAAATGCTGGCTGAATGCATCAGTGGATTATCCATTCCTCTCGGAGAAGCAAGTCCAAGATCTTTGTAGACGGGTAGACTCTGAGGCCATTCTAAGCCACTGAGTTCTCAGTCAGGCTGCCCTTAGGTCAGTAGTTCTCAATCTTCCTACTGCTGCCACCCTTTAATACAGTTCCTCATGTTGTGGTGACCCTCCAACCAGACAATTATTTTTGTTGCTACTTCATCACTGTAATTTTGTTACTGTTATGAATTGGACGGCCCCTGTGAAAGGTACGCTCAACCACCAAAGGGGTTACGACTCACAGGTTAAGAACCTCTGCCTTACATAAAGTTGTCAAGGTGGGAGGTCCTCTTGGGCTGCCCCATTCTCATACTGCTGTCCAGCTGCCCACCAAGAATCTATATGCCCCCACCCCTCCTCTGCCACTTGCATGCAGGTAAGCTTTACTTCCATCTTTCTTCCTTGTGCCCAGATTCACACATAACCTAAATTTTCATTTTAAATATTATTTCCTAATGTGGTCCTAAATGTGGCCAGGGGCACAGTTACATTGTGACCAGTAATTAATGCAGTAATGCCTCAGCTGAGAAGACATGGTAGGTTCCCCAGCAGGTGAGCATTTAAGAAGAGTTTGGGGCTGCCTTCAAATCACCCTTCTTGGGCAGCTGCCTTGCTGCTAGCTGTGGCCCTGAGTGGTGTGCAAGCTGTCTGCAGAACTTTCTGGAATTTCTGTCTTGAGAAATGGGCTGAAAATAATCACCAGTCAGCACTGACAGGCATTGTTTTCCCTCCAGTTGTCTTTAATGAGGGACCAAATCTGAGATGTCGGCTTCTGTGCTCCCGGGCATCAGAGGCCACCGAGTTAGAGAGAGGCCCTCTCGAGGTGTGTGTTTCTGCTCTAGATGGTAGGAAGTATTGGACGAACTAGCCAGGATTGATCAGGACACTCCCTACACTCAAGTGCTGTGGGGGAAGGTGTTTGAAATCTCCCTGTGCCTGAAAACCAGTGACTTGTTTTTCTGGCATGTGCTTGCTTTCTAAATAAAGCAACAGATGTTTTGTTTCTCCCTCTCTCCTTTCCATCCGTGGCTCTTAACATGGTGATATTAACCAAATGTGACAGGTTTCGGGTTTTTATTTATAGCAGTGGGAAACTGTTTGTGTGTATTTGCAGAGCTTTGGGCCTCTGAGGCTGAATATTCCAACATCCTCAACCTGTAATTTGAAAGGTGGGTATATGTAAGGCTTAAAAGTTTCAAAATGGAAGACAAGGCAAACAAAGGGTTGGAAAGCAAGGGAGGACTCTGAAGAAGGTCCTTATCCATTTCATAATGAGATAGCTGGAAATGTGGGATGTGTGTTTTTAAAAAAAACTTTGTCATGAAAATATAAGTTCATTTTGTCATTAAGACTAGAAGATCGCTGAAATGCAAGCATTTATTAAAATCAGGATGATGCTGTCTAAGTAACCTAGTACTGTTGTAACAGAAACACTGTGAGTGGCTATCTCAAGTTTTAGAAGCCTGTACATCCTAATGCAGGGAACCAGCTTTAAGGAAAGACTCTCAGTTGGTCCTTGTCACTTTAGATTCTGTTTCCTGGCTCCTTGGAGTTCTCCACGTGGCTTGGCAGATACCATCATACATCTTTGCATGATCAATTTGCATATATATATATATATATATATATATATTAACCCTTGACTAGGCTTGGTGTGGCAGTCATGGAATCGTGTCAATTTCAGGATTAGGAGTGTAGGGGTGGAGTCTAGCCTGTCAATCTAGAGATAGCCAATGAGACCTCTTTGTGGGCATGACTTTCTCCTGAGAATTTTGGGAAATATCCAATATTTCCCATTGGAGGTGAGAGACTTTACAACACAGTCTCTTGGAGCTGGTCTACTGACAGAACATGACAGTATGCTCACAGACCCCGAGTCCTAGAAACTGGAGGAGCCAGAGGAGAAACTACATGAGCTTATGCTGATGGAACCCAACCTCTGAAGCCGGAAAGGCCACATAGAGACTACTGCCAATGCTGAGATGCTTGAGAAGCCAGAGAGAGGCCCTGTCCATGCTGAGATGCTTCTACCGCCATGGATACACAAGACTCTGCACTCATTGGCTGGTGATTGTGCTGGCGTCATTGCATGTGTCTCATGAATCTGAAGAAGACTTTATAGACTGGTATCGGACATATGGGCTAATATCAGACTTGCGGGCTTCGACTGAATTGAGTTGGGATGCTTTCTAAATGTTCTATTCCTCTTGTATATAAACTTCTCCCTTATACACATATGTGTGTTTGTGAATTTGTTTCTCTAGTCTACCTGGACTAACACAGGTGAGAATAGCTTGCATCCAGACAAAATAAATTGGAAAGTGGATCAGTGCCGGTGCAGTTAGGTTAGAAGTTAACACCTCCTTTTAGTTCTCCCTTTTGACTCATTTTAGATGTGTTCTAGTATGCAATATCTTCTGTTTTCCTTTAGATTGAGGTTTTTCGATGCTTTTTTATTATTGTTAGGGTTTGGGGGTATATCTTTCTGTATATGAACTATAGGATAGGTAAATCTATAGAGACAGTCACTAGATTAGGCTTACTTAGAGTTGTAGCAGGGGGCTGAGGGAACTTGGGGAACTAATAATAATGAGTATTAGAAAGAAGAACATTGTGGTGATGATTGCACACTGTTTCTAACATGATTAAACCATTGAATTGTATGATATGTGAATTATATGTCAAAAAACTTGCTCTTTTAAAGAGACTGACTCAAGGCACGCCCCATACGAATCTCAATAACATAACAAAGACATCTAATTCCAAACTATTTGAGGGGAAACACATTCAATTCATAACACATGTTATAATAATTTTGTCGTAAAAGCAAAAAACAAATTGACTACCACAGAGTCAATTCTTACTTACAGTGACCCTACAGAGTAGAACAGCCTCATGTGTTCTCCAGAAGAAAAATCTTTCCAGGAATAGAAAACTTCATCTTTCTCTGGTGGAGTGACTGGTGCATTTGAACTGCTGACCTTGCAGTTAGCACAACACATTGAAACCCATTATGACACACAAGGGCTGTTAAATTCATATTCATTTACCAATCATTTGATGTAGTGCCAAAGTCCTTGACTTTTAGATGGGTCTGGTTATGGTTTGATACAATTTTTTTTACACAATCACATCTATAATGCATTTCTTTTTACTTATAATAATGATTTCCCTAACAGGTTGGTGGTTCCATAGTTTAAAATTCTCATGTTCTGTCCAGGAGAATTACATTCAATCCTTGGTCGATGAAATTGATGAGCTGTTACCATTCATAGGTGAGTAGAGGCTGGCATATGTCTATGATGCTTATTAGTCTAAGACAGACCAGGGAGAAATGTCTGATGATTTATCTGAAAATGCCTGAAAATCAGTTGATGATAATTGTATAGATCACAATGGTCCAATCTACAACCAGTCATGAGGATGATGTAAGACTGGACATCCTTTTTAGTTTATTGTGCATGGCACTGTTATGAGTTGGGACAATTTGATTGCAGTTAATGATCATTTGCCAGTGACTCAACATTTAAGTAGAAATATCATAAATATGTTCAAAAGAATTTTAAGCCTCTTAATAAGTGTTAATCAAAGTCACAATATATAAAAGCCAATCACCTTTCCATATTATTGGTGTAGTACATGTGAAATAAATATTAAAGATTTGACTGCTTATGTGCTAATAGTGGGAAATAGAATTTATTTCTTAAATTCACAAAGAATTTTACCTTAGAAAGCTTTGTAATCTAAAGAAGTTGTTTGCCAGATATATAATTATTGATATTTTCTTTTTCCTGAATTGCAACGTAATCAACACTACTATGCTATTGGAAATAATCACTACACATTGAGGACTACCTACATTATAGGCTTCATGCTAAAGCTTAATATGCTTTATCTTATACAATCCTCACTTAAAGGAAGTATCATTATTCTTATTTCACAGCTAGAAAGCTTAATTAACTGGCCCAGAGTAAGAGTCAATAACAAAGCCAGAATCTAAGCCCAGACCTCTCAAACTTCACAACCTGATACTTAATCAGCCATGTGACTGGGGAATTCGAGTTGACCTTGCTTGGCTTGCCGGTTTTCTCAAGTCCCCTTGCACACGCAGGATCTTAGAAATACTGCATGTTCTGGAATACTGAAGCAATACCTCATTATCTTTTTAAAGTTGAAGATACTTATTTCAACAACACAAAAGACAGCTAACCACAGGTACTTCGCCAAATAGAATACACAGAAATCAAATTGACAACATATGTGGGAAGACAGAGGAACCCTGCTAGAATAGTGGCTATGCCTTGAGCTTTGTGATCAACAAGGTCCGCAGTTCAAAACAACTAGGTACCCCAAAGGCAGAAAGCAGGGCATTCTCTTTCCGTAAAGAGTTACAGTCTCAGAAACCCATAGAAGCAGTTTACCCTGTCCTGTGTAGAGTCGCCATGAATCAGAATTGACTTGACGGTAGTGAGTTTGGTTTGGGGGGGAGGGGTGTTAATGAGAAAAGATAATGGAGAGACTCAATATCAGCCTGTAAAACCAGGCTCCTCATATGTAAGTTCAAGGTCAAAACCAAAGAAAATTAAAATCAGTGCATGACCCAGGGCTCATCAATCCAACAAGTCCTGGTCGTGCAGTGATAAAAGCTTATCTTGCTGACTCAAATGTAGGGGTCTGAATCCACTGGCTCCTCCATAAAAGAGAGATGAGGCTGGCTTCACAGCTTACTATGAGTTGAAACTGGCTGGATTTTGTTGGGGTTTGGGAGTGAAAATATCGACTCATACTGAATTTGGAGTTCATCCCACTAGGTCAGGGTGTTAATCAAGCTTTCTATTTAGAGGTTCTGAAAAGATTGCATAACACTGCAGGACCAATAAAA
>PVJH01012664.1:0-40398 GCA_004026705.1 Nesogale talazaci
GCAATTCCCTCAATGCACTATCCATCACTTCCCGCTTCCTCACCTTTACCTGTGTCATTCCTCCTCCTTTCCTAACCCTTTGAACTTGGACCTTGGGTAGATGCTGCCCTTCGGGTTTTGTTTGTTTGTTTGTTTAAGAAGAAAACAAAACTTTATTCTGCATATGCACCAAATCAGAAAGAGGGATTAGAAACAGACTGACACACTATCAAGGTTTTGCCTGAGTCCCAACAGCCATACATAATTTGCTGTTTTTATGAAGTTGATAGTCTTTGAGCTCTTATGAACCATGAAAAATGAGATAAATATTAACAGTAACTTCTGCAAAACCTTATCAAATGCTTTATGGTAAAGACATCAGACCAGAGGGGCAAGGATAAGGAAGTGACTCCCTCCTATTTGCATAGTTGGGTCTTCAGGAGGCACTGACTTCCTTACACCTGCCCTTATCCTCTGGGTAAGTTCCCGTCTAGTCATTGAGGATTTTCTTCCTCTTCTCTCTTCCCACAAGTAACCTGCTCCTCCCTGCCTTCTGGCTTATAGAGGAGAGTCCGCAGGGCCTCTCTCCTTTCCTGTCTCCATTGTCTTCACTTTGGCAGCGTGACAGTCAGAAAGTGAATGTGGGGCGCTCAAGATGGCATTTGGATTCATTTTAAGGCTTAGGATGAAACCATGCCTCTGTCATGGGGGCCTTTGCCTTTAAGTACTAGTGCATTCCCTCTTGATTAGCGATTAAGGGCACTGCATCAATAATCAAGCTGGGTCTTTTGTTCTTAAATGGTTGGTTGAGCTAATGAGGAAGTGAATTCTGTCCCAGACCTGAAGAGTAAGGGTCATGGTCTCAGGGTCCCAACCATCTCTATCTTGCCAGTAAGTCTGGCCTCTTATGATTTTTAAGTTCTGGTCCACACTTTTTCTCCGACTCTATTTGAGGCCTCCTTTGTACTACAATGAGCCATTGTAGTGGTAGTCAGGCACCATCTAGTTCTTCTGGTCTCGGAATTGTTTCCATGAGATTATGGGAGTCCCTCATTTATTCATTCAAGTGGTTATTAAGTGAGCCCGTTCTGACTCTTCTCAGCAATGGGATACGAGTGATGTCAATGTGTGGTACTTTACATAATTCCATGTCAACTTGAAGATATATAAAACTGTACAGGTGGTATTCAACCTGTCAATCAGGTCAGCCCTACTAATTCCCATCATTGCTGATCTCTTTTATGGGCTCTGATTTTATCAATGTTCTGATCTTTGAACATTATTGAACAATTGTGGCAATTAGTACCTGAGTACCTCTACCAGTAACTTTTTTTTAGAAGTGAAGTAATCATTAAAGAAAAAGATAAAAAAATTTAAATCAAGCCTTTCTCAGTTACTAAACATGTCACTAATGTCTTTCTGTAACAGCCAGATGGTGACTCAGCAATGTTTTGCTTCAAGTTCAGGAGAACTTGAAAGAGGAAAGATATATTAGCCTGTGACCCAGAGGTGTGGGAAACTGAAAATCAGGAAGAGAGTGTTTGCGAGACAAACTCTCAATGAGATGTTAGGTAGCTGGTTTAGGGACAGGAAGCAGTCCCCCCCGCCCCCCCCCCATCCCACCCCATGCCTACAAAGGCCGCCATAGAGGAGGTTGGGAAGAAATCAGGCAAATATTAAAGACCCCAAACTGAGCATGCTTGTACTCAAGGCCCCAAGCCAGGTGGGAGATACACCTAAGCGGGTCAAACTAGGCCCAGACTGATGACATTACCCAGGTAGACCTAATTCAGCCCATGGGCTCAACCAATCCCATTAACTCTTCCTTCCCCCAGTCAGGGGGGCAGAAGAAAGGCAGAGAGCATGCTCTGGGTGCTCTCTTAGCCTGACCCTGCTCAGAGGCTGGTCAAGGGGGTGGTAGAAAGGGCGTGCATGCACCCGCTCCACACCTACTCAAGCCCACCGGCTCGTGGACCACATGCTCTCAGCCTCTAGGTTTCCCGGGCCTTTGGCTCCCCCATGACCCCCCACCCAGGATCCACATATGCTGGCGCTCTTTTCAACGTGGTTGTTCCGACCCAGTTGTGAACCCCTTTGAGACTGTAACACCTGAAACCTGGCCTTGCTTTCATAAAAACCCACTTGGATAACAAAGCTGGCCTCAACATGAGTTCTTTCATTGTGTGGATCCAAGAATCGAGGTATGACCAACTCCAGAAACCTAACATTGTGGTGCCATGACTTGAATGAAACCTTCAGCTTTGAAGGTAAGCCAGCTTGGGGCACCTTTTTGCCCCTGCATCTGCCTCACGGATACTTTCGGTACACTTCCATTTCAGACATCACCTCATCACCTTTGAGAGCTTGAGAAGCTCTGGTGGCTGGGTCAAACTTTAACCACAACTGTGTCAGACTTACACCGCAAGGCATGCAGTTTGAAAATGGCAGCCTCCGTAAGAGGAAGCGAGGACCTTCTGCTCCCACACATCCCCCGGACCAATCCCACCCTGCCCCTTGGAGTTGCTGCAAGTGAGAGAACTTTGTCTGGGGTCACATGAAGTCGACTTCGCCTGGGGTCATGGGTAATGCATGGCTGTTGGAGCCCCTTTCTCCTCCACGTCTGCCTGTCTGCCTCTCTCCTCTACCATGTGTCTGCCTTCCTGTCTTTTCACATGTTTCCTGCTCCATGTTTGGCCTCGTGTCAACTTTCTGCTCTCCTGTGCAATCCTAGCCTCCATGTTTCCCTAAGCCTCCCAGTGTCCGCCATTGTTTTGGAGAGCCACTGAGCACATGGTCTTCTAGATGGCATCCAGTATTCCAACCAAGTAGAAGAGGGTGGGGACTTAGTGGCGAGCCCTGCCCAGTTCCCACGGTTTGTGGCCTGGGCTTTCCCATGCGTGCCCCCTCCTGTTTGGGTGTTTGACTTTGGCTTTCTGCTAGCTTGTAGTTTTCATTCTTCTGCTGGTTGGTTTTCCCTCTTGCCAAGCTTTGGCAAAAGGCATTTGAAAGCAAGGCCACTGAGTAACTGATAATCCTGATGTTTTGAAAGGTTTTTAAGCATGACTGCCTCCCTGCTTTCAGCCTTTAGTCTCCGGGCATATTACATTCCTGGTCCACTTCAACTATGACAGCGTGTGTCCAAACAAGGATGTCAATTTCCCTAGAATGGCAGATTATACACTGAGCCAACTGGCAGGTCTCTCATCCATCCCCTTCAAACGTTGCAGAAAGACCACCCATCAGCCAGTGGTTGCCTTTGAAGGCGATTTTAAGACCACTCCAACCAGTGGTCCCACCTTCAGCTGTCCAGGTGAATTACTCATGCCAGTAATCCCCTCTGGGAGGTCGCCCAAGCCAGTGGTCTATCACATCTTGCTTGCTGTATAGAAAACAGTTGAGGCCCATTTCACTGGCAGAGAAAGGTTCCTTGATCACCTGTTTGAAGGAGCAACTGTTTGAAGCTCAAGTTTCACAGTGCCGTATGTGTGATGCATACTGGGGTTTCAAGTTAGGATCCTGGGGCACCAGGATATCTGACTTTTCTCTTGTTTTCTAGACGGACAGTCAAGAGTCCACCCCCTTTATGTACTGTAACCCTCCCTTCAGTCCAGATCTGACCCACAACGTCCAGGAGCCCTGTAAGGTCACCAGAACCCCTGGCCCACAAATACCTCGAACGCTCTCTAGAAAACGGTTGAGGCCCAGTTTGCCGGCATTGCATTGTATCTTGTCAGATTGGCATAGATTTGACTCCCGAGAAACTGAAGCAAATACCTTCTGCGATACCTTCTGGCCTCGGGATAGTCTAGAGGACGGGGGATCCTGACAAAGGACAGCACACTTTTCCTCTGACCCTGGTTCAGCTGGAACGTTTCTGCAAAAAGGAAGGGGGGTGGGCATTTGTTAAAGCATTTTTCCTCTTGAGAAGCAGTGAAGACCTTTGTTCCAAGTGTTCTAAGGCAGCGATTCTCAATCTGTGGGCCGTAACCTCTTTGGGGATCAAACGACCCTTTCACTGGGGTTACCCAATTCATAACAGTAGCAAAATGACAGTGATGAAGTAGCAATGAAAATAAATTTATGGTTGGGGCCACCACAACATGAGAAACTCGATTAAGGGTCGAGGCATTGGGAAGATTGACAATCACTGCTCTAAGGGGCCTTGAAGCTGAAGGCCCCTGAACACCAAGCCCACTCACACCACCTGCAGAAGCTGGGGGGAAATCAAAGTTCTACCCTTAAGAGAGGCAGCTGGGGAATTTAGCCCCTGAGCAATTCACAAGCCTTTCACCCTAATTGAACTCAGGCAGATTAAGCGTGATCCAGGCAGCTACTCAGACAGTCCAGAACAGTATGTAGAGACTTCAGCCCAACCTTTCACTTGGTTTGCAAGGATGTAATGATCATTCCAGTACAGACTGAGACAGACTTTGAGAAGGAGCAAGTGCTGACGGGAGCTAGGAAGTTTGCACGTGATGAAGGACAAGTATCCAAGAGGAGAGACAGCTATGCCTCCAACGGACCCCTCCCAATGACAGGTGGGCATGGGAACATTGTCTGGTGTGAATCAAAAATGGACTGAAGTCAGGGCAGCAAAAGGCCATCAACTACACTAAAGTGACAGCTATTAACCAAGGGCCAGACGGAAGCCCCGTAAGTTTCTTAGAGCAGCTGAGAGAAGTCCCAGGAATCACACTTAGACTCAAAGGAAGAGCAAGTCATACCCAGAGACAGATTTCTCACACAGGCTGCACCAGACATTGGGAAGAAGCTCTCAAACCTCGTGCAGAAGTCTGAGGGAGTGACGCTAGAAGAGACAGTAACTAGTGCCAATGCAACCTTGTACAATAGGAACAAAGAGCTGGGAGCCCAGGCGCAGGAGAAGGAGAGAACATTAGGCAAGTGCAGGTCCTGGCCACTTTTGCTACCCAATGGCGGTCCATCAACTGCCTCCCTGGTTTCCAAGACCCTTGAACAAGGCACCAGGTGTCATGTGTGCCATCTTCCAGGTCACTGGGCAAGGGTTTGGCCTAAACAGAACAGGCTTCCACGAAGGCCATGCTAACACTGCAAACTGGCCATTGGGCAGCACTCTGTCTATGGGAGACACCCAGCAGGGGAGCCAACTGCAGGCGAGTGTGCAGCTGCTAGCTGAGGATTCAGACGGTCTGGCAGCAGAAGATCCCTGATACTGCTCTGGAGCTTTGGTTCCAGGGGAAAGTGCTTGGATCCACCATTCACAGGTATAGCCCCGGGGAAGCCCTCTCAACCAGACCCCTCAGAAGCAGAGTGAACAGACAAGTCCTCCTGTGGACAGTCTTAAGATGGCATTTCACCAACACCCTGAGACAGATTAGTGCTCCACAGAAAACCCTACCTCAGACCCACACTCCCAAGGGCATTGCTATCCCCAGATTTACCTTACCTAAACTATTTACCTGTTTGGTTTCTTCCAGAAGCTATCAGGTTACCAATGACCCTAAGCCAGTATCACCAGCTGCTGGATCACCCCAACCTCATCCATTGTGGGCCCCTAAGTGGACAACCCCTCCCAGCAGAGCAGGAAGGGTGTTGACCCCAAAGCCCCATGCTGTGTCCCTTTTGTCATCAGGAAGTAGCCAGAGATATTGTTGCTCAGTACCCCTACAGATTTGGATCCATACTCCGTCAGTGGGGAAATGTTAGGTAACTAGTTTAGGGACAGGGCGTTGTCCTTCCATACCCAAAAAGGTCCCCTAAAGAAGGTTTGAAAGAAATCAGGCTATGAAGACCCCAAACTGAGCATTCTTGTACTCAAGCCTCTGAGCCAGGTGGGAGGTACACCTGGGAGGGCCAAATTAGGCCCAGGCTAATGACATCACCCAGGTAGGCCTAACTCGTCCAATGAGGTCAACCAATGCCATCAGCCACGCCTTCCCCCAGCCAGGGGTTGGGCTAGAATAAAGGCAGTAGCATGCTCAGGGATGCTCTCTTACCTTGCTCCTGATCAAAGGCAAGTGGAGGGGGAGGATGTCCCTCCCCTGCATGGGTGCACATGTGCCCACTCTGGTCCTACTCAGGACCCACATGCTCTCAACCTCTAATCTTCTTGGACTTCTGGTCTCCTGGAATCCCACCCCACAAGATCCACATACATGGGTGCTCTTCTCCATGCTGTTGTTTGGGCCCAGTTGTGAACCCCTTTCAGATTGTAAAATCTGAAACTTGTCCTGTCCTTCATAAGACGCTCACCTTCCTGACACAATCTCTGAAGACAAAATGGGTGCAGCAGCAAATGTGGTGAAGAAAACTGATCAAAAGATATAGATAGTAGCTGGGGTCTTAAAGACTTGAGGATAAACAAGTGACCACCTAGTTCAGAAGCAACAAAGCCCACATGAAGGAAGCACACCAGCCTGTATGATCATGAAATGTCCATGGGATCAGGTATTAGGCATAAAGAAAAAAAGCATACCCAATGTGAATTAGGGCATGAAGTGGAGACCCAATTCCCGTCAGTAGACGATTAGACATTCCCTCACAGAGGGTCACAGGGAAGGGATGAGCCAGACAGGGTGCAAAATAGCACCAATGAAACACACAGCTTTCCTCTAGTTCTTTGGTGCTTCCTTCCCCTCACCCCATCCCCACTTTCATAACCTCAATTCTGGCTTACATATCGGATTAGACCAGAGCATGTACACTGCTACAGATAAGAGCCCGGAACACAGGGAATCCAGGATAGATAAGCCCTTCAGGGCCAACAAGGAGAGTAGAGATACTGGGACGATTAGGAGAGGGTAGGGAGAAAGGGGGAATTGATCACAAGGATCAATCTAGAACCTTCTCCCAGGGGGACGAATAATGGAAAAGTGGGTGGGGGGTGATGGAGGATGATGTAAGATATGAAAATAATAATCTATAACTTATCAAGGGTTCATGAGGTAGGATGGGGGAGAGAGTTGGAAAGAAATGGGGAGTTGATATCAGGGGCTCAAGTGGGAAGAGAATGCTTTGAAAATGATGGTGGCAGCATATGTGCTTGACACACTGGATGAATGTAGCGATTGTGATAAGAAATGTAAGAGCCCACCCAAAAAAAGTAAGGGAGAAAATAAAAATATCCAGGAGAAAAAAGACCATATCTAAATTTTTTTTAAACTTACTTGGATTACAAAACAGGCTTCCGCATGAATTCTTTCATCATGTGAAACCAAGAATTGAGGCATTAATGACTCCAGAAACCTAACAGTTACATATTAAGGCATCTAGGAGGCTAGGGCTTCCACGAAGGGGTACCTTTACTTTCATAATTGAAGATGCATTCCAGTCACATTCTCCTAAGTAAAAGTCATTTCCCTCAATGCCTCTCCATAATAATGCCAAATTTAAGGTCCTGTTTGCAAACACATGGCTGCTTACTCTACTCTTGAAGGTCAACTGCTTGAAGGCTATCTGCCTAAAGATTGTCAAGCCACCTAACCCTAAGTCTGGCCCACTCCCTTCTGATAAGAATCATAGATTGTTCCCCTGGAGAAGAGTTCAAGGGCACTTAAGGTCAAGTCGGCTCAGAGACAGCCAAGGTCAGGCTGCCATCTTGACTCTAGAGCAGGGGTTCTCAACTTGTGGTGGCGACCCTTTTGGGGATCAAATGACCGTTTCACAGGGGTTACCTAAGACCATCAGAAACAAGTCTCCAGGTGGGTCCACCCGCATGCAGATGCACCCACATACTAGCACCTGGTGTGAGGACGTCATTGCTTCAACGCATCACATACAGCCCGCACTGATACAGGTGTATGTGACAGGATTGGCACCATAATGTACTTATGTGGACCAGTTTTGCATATGTAGAGAGTCGCTACTGTGCAGAAAGCAGCTACTGTGTAGAAATCAGCTGTTGTGTTGAAAGCCTCAGTACTGGAGTTAAAATGACACTTCATGAATTATGATTACTGGGTAAATGTAAAATCATGTACTGTAAGATCATTAACTACCATATATATGTGTGTACATATATATATCATGGGAACTTAATCTGGATGCTGATCAGTCTTTTTATATTCAGCTAAGGTTGATGTGAATACTGCCCCCTTGTGAGAGTAACAGGTATGTAAAAAAAAGAGAATGGTAAATCACAGCAAATTTTCCTTCTTTTTTTTTTTTTGAGGAGGGCATCACTGCCCTCTGGTGGGAGTTACCCAGCCTTGCTCCTGGCGAGCCACCACTGGATTTGAACCGCCAAGGCCATGGATCACAGTCCCACACTGAACCACTATGCCACCGGGGCTCAGTCCAATCATAAGGAAATTTTAATGAACTAACTGTATTGACTGAACTATGCCATGTATCATCTTTTGTATTATTAAAGCTATTCTTAGATGTTATTTTCATTAGCAAACCATCCCATGACAATGGATCGTGTAGAGGAAAAAATGTTAAGAAAAGAAAACATAGTGAAGAATTTTACAATATGGTTTTACCTTAAGAATTACAGCAGGAATTGAGAGACCACAATGTGTTATTCGTTATGTGTAGTTCTATCAGCCAAATCTATGAAGCCAAATAAACTGAAACACCATTTTGATAGCAAGCATCCCAGTTTTGCTGGCAAGGATACCAACTATTTTAGAAGCAAAGCTGATGGGCTGACGGAGCTGATGGACTGATATTGGTGACAAGTACCACAAACAAAACATAGCAGCCATTGAAGCTTCATAGTCGGTGGCACTCCGCAACTCGCCAGAGTTCTGAAACCTCACACCATTGATTGCTGAGGATTAACCACTGCCAGCAGCCAAAGCCATTGCTCCAGTTATGATCAGAGACGGATTTGTTGCGAAATTTCCTTTTCTAACGACACTGTCTGAAGAACAGATGACATGTCTGCTGATATTCTTGATAAGGAAATTAAATCTGCTCCACTTCCAATATTTAGCATCCAGCTTGATGAATCTAAAGATATTGCCAACTATTCAGTTACTGGTTTATGTGAAGTATATGAATGATGACAACTTTAAAGATGAGTTTGTATTTTTGCAAACTTCTTGAAAAGACGACTACTGCACATGATGTATTTGACAGAGTTGGTTCATTTCAGAAGGAGCATAATATCTCTTGGCAATAGGCTGAGCCCCGGCGGCGTAGTGGTTGTGCGTGGGACTGCGGCCCACTGGGATGGAGGCTCGATTCCAGCTCCACGGAGCAAAGGCTGGGCCTCCTACTCCCACCACCTGAGGGCAGTGATGCCCAAAAAATGTATCTTGGCAAAAGGCTTGTGGTGTTTGCACAGATGGTGCTCCAGCTATGCCTGGATATTGATCTGGATTTCAACGTTTCCAGAACTGAACGAGTTACCAAAAGTCATCAGAGCTCTCTGTGTGGTTCATCGGCAAATATTAGCATTGAAAATGCTGCCACAAGAGTTACAAGAAGTCATGAAAAGCATCGTGAGTTCTGTTGATTATGTAAAGGCAAGCACTGTAAACAGTCGACTGTTTTTGAAATTGTGCAAAGAGTTGGATACACTGAATAATGCTCTGCTATTCCACACTGAAGTGAGATGGTTGTTGAGAGAGAAAGTTTTATAACATGTTTTTGAGCTTTCTGATGAACTCAAAACATTTTTAATCAGACAGCAAGACTTCAGTTCGAAGCACTTTTCAGCAATAAAAGTGAACTACAGAAAGTCTTTGTCATCTTGAATGAGTTCAATCTCTCACTGCCAGGACCAAATGCAACATGCCTGAATTTCTCTGAAAAGACCCAATCATTCCAAATAAAACTTCAGCTTTGACCAAAAAAAAGGGATGAAAATAAAATTTACAACAAAATAATAATTTATAAATCATCAAGGATTTATGAGGGAGGGGGAAGTGAGGAGGGAGTGGGGGATGAGGAGCTTGTACCAAGGGCTCAAGTAGAAAACAAATGTTTTGAGAATGATGACGAAACAAATGTACAAATGTGCTTGACACAATGGATGTATGTGTGGATTGTGATAAGAGGTGTATGAGTCCCCAACAAAATGATTAAGAAAAAAAAGGAAAGAACCTTTACATGCTGCCTACCTTCTCTGCTTTATTTGAGGAACATGACATTGAACCAGACAAAGGAGTTATGATGATAATTTCTGTAAAAGAACACTTGCACATGGTTGCAGACTTTCCAAATTTCCAAATTTCATACTTTCCAAATCTACCCGACACCCCATTTGCATTGGCCAAAAGCCTATTCACAGTCAAAGTAGAAAATGTTCCTAAGAAAGCACAAGAGTTGTTCATTGAATTTATTAACAGTGATGCCAGGAAAACTGATTTTTCTACAATGCCAATTACAAAATTCTGGATCAAGTGTTTGCAGTCATATCCTTTTGTCTGAGACTGTGTTGCACCTTCTTCTTCCATTTCCAACAACATATCTTTGTGGAACAGGGTTTTCCAGCTTGTTGGTTTTCAAGTCTAAATGCAGAAGTCAACTTGTGGAAGATGATCTTTGTTGTGCTCTTGCAAAAACTGCCCCAAGAATTTCTGATCTGGTAAGAAAGCAGCATTCTCAACCTTCACAGTAAAGTTGGCTTTTTATGAATACTGCTTGTGTTAGTCCAGGTAGACTAGAGGAACAAATTTCATAGACAATGCATATGAATATAAGGAAAGGGTTTATATACAAAAGGAATGGGACACTGAGAAAGCTTGATAGCAGTCTATAAAGTCGCCTTCTGACTCACGAAGTCACAGGTCAGTGGGTGCAGAATCCTGGCGCTAGCAGGGGTCTCCCCATGGCTCCTCGCTTCCAGGGCTCAGGGTCCATCAACAGTATGCCACTCCAGCTTCAGAGGTCTGGCTCCATGAGGGCAAAGCTGTGTGGCCTCTCCTCTGGCTCCTCCAGTTTCTCGGATGCTGCCATCTTGTCTTGTCCGTGATTAATTGTCTCTGAGACTAACTACAAACCACTGGGGAAGATAGCTTCTCATCTTCACGAGGGAAATATCGCAAGATTTCCCAGAAGTCTCAGGAGAAAGCCATGCCCACATAGAGGCCTCATTGGCTACTCAATGGCTATCTCCAGGTTAACAGGTTAGCCTCCACCCCTACATTTCAATCATAAAATTAACATAAGACATGACTGCCACACTGCTGCCAAATGTAACAATGTAGTTTACTGTTGTTCGATTAAGACTGATAGCCATGCTACACCATGTTTCAAGATGAAATTTCATTTATTTGTAATTAGAAATAAATATTTCACAATATACAGTTCCATATTGTCTTGTGATTAATCACTATGCTTTCATTATGTTCAATTTGAAACAATGAAAATACATCCTATCAGATATTTACATTATGATTCATAACAGTAGCAAAATTACAGTTATGAAATAGCATCGAAAATAATTTGATGATTGGTGGTCACCACCACATGAGCTGTATGAAAGGGTCGTGGCATTAGGAAGGCTGAGAACCACTGCTCTAGCCCATCTCTTTGCATATGTCCCTTCCTGCCACATGTGTGTCTCTAGTGCCTCCCCTTCCCGTTGTATGTGTACCCCTAGCTCGTCCCCATCATGTTACATGTATGCCTCTAACACCACCCCTTCCTGTTACATGCGACCTTACTGTGCAAGATTACATAAGCTCATGAGAGCACACCTTATACTCTCCAGCTGCTTGGACCTGGTTCCTGGAGCCAGAGTAGAGGTGAGCACCTCCAAATCACTTGTCTGTCTCCTAATTTCTTCCCTTCAATTACTGCCTCATTCTGGCTCCAGCCATCGTGGAAGAGGTGAGCCCTTGCTTGCCTTGTCCCAGGTCTCTTTAATTTACCCCTCAGCTATGAATCCGCCCCCTTGGGCCCCTCCAGTTGGGAAGGCTGGCCCCCACACAGAGGAACCAGCATCCCAGAAGATCTGGGCCCTGAATGTCAGGTGAGGGTAGCTTTGATACCTTACCTGCACAAGCAAGGTCACAGAGGGAAATAGGTAGGGGGTTTCTAGCGCAGATGTGGTCCTAGTAAAGCAGGAAGGGGGAATAAGGAAGTGTATTGGGCTTCTTTCCCAAGGGTTGGAATTGCCTGTTAGGATTTTCCTTGCATTTCAATATAGAAACATGCTACATAACGATTTTGTTAGTATTTATATCACCTAAGAAATAGCAGGATTGAGCAATTTACAACTAAGCTTACCACATATTCAATCATTGAAATTAATAATAAGCATTATTATGGTCTCCATGAAGAGCACTGGTGGGGAAGTGAGCTAGGTGCTGGGCTGCTACAACAGCAGTGGCTCCAAGGGAGGAGAACAAGGTTTCTCCTGAGAGTCCTGAAGATGGGGGGTGCTATAGTCAAGAATGATGTAGAAACTAGATGGTGCCCGACTATCAGAAAGAATAGCACCTAGGGTCTTAAATTCTTTTTATTTTTCTCTTTAAAATCATTTCCTGAGGTTTTGTACAATTCCTATCACAATCCATCCATCCATCCATTGTGTCAAGCACATTGGTACATTTGTTGTCATCATCATTCTCAAAACATTTTCTTTCTACTTGAGCCCTTACTATCAGCTCCTCAGTGTTCCCTTCCTTCCTCCTTCCCCTTCTCTCACAAACCCTTGATAATTTATGTCATGTCTTATACTGTCCGACATCTCCCTCACCCACTTTTCTGTTGTCCATCCTGGATCTTAAATTCTTGTCTTCAAATAAGCACCCATTTGAGTGAGGCATCAACTAAGTCCACGTCAATGAAGTACACCATCCTGTGTGACTGTAAATAATAAAAACCAAACCAGAAGAAGGTAATGGTATCAGGTTACACTGTAAATACCTGGTTTGCAGAAAGGTTTGGATGGCGGTGGAAGCCCCAGACCCATTCACAGAGTCCACACATGGATGAAGCTTCTGGTGAATCCCCTCTGAACACAGAGCAGGGGTGTGTTAGTCTGGGTAAACTAGAGAAGCAGATTCACAGACACTCGTTTGTATAATTGTACATAAAGAAAGCATCCGGCCCAATCCAGATCAAGCCCAGCAGTCTGATATCAGCCCACATGTCTGACACCAATCTGCAAAGTCTTCTTCAGACTCACAAAACACATGCAATGACGCCAAATACAGGAAGATCACAGGCCAGTGGGTTGGAAGTCTTGTGAATCCAGTGGTGCAGTAAGCATCTCCGTGCTGGCAGGGGTCTCCAAGGGCTCTTCCAGTTCCCAGGCTAAGTTCACATGGCTTCCCTTCAGGGATGTCTTGCAGAGAGAGAGTCTCTCCTGCCTCCAAGAATGAAACCCAGCAATTCGGAGAATTCTTTGGGGAAGGTCTTGCCCACACAGAGGCCTCATTGGCTATATCCTGATTGACAGCCTAGACCCCATCCTACCCTCCCAATCCTCAAATTGAGACCAGATTATGTAACTACCACTGAGGCAGGGAGAGGGGTCGGGGTGAAAAGAGTCTTGCAGTCAAAGAGGATGAAGTGGATGAAGGCAGACGCAGTTAGATTAAGATTTAACACCTTATCACTTGATCTCCCTTTTGATCAATTTTTAAGTTCTCATGTTTTAATATTTTCTGCTTTTCTACTGAGGTTTTATTTTGTTATTATTGTTAGCTTCTGTGTGTGCATGCGTGCGTGTGTGTGTGTTTTCCGCAAATGAAATCCAGGATGGGTGAATCTATAGAGATGGTGACCGTAGTCTTAGTTTCTGACTGCGGTCTAGTCTGGTTTCTTAGGGGTCTGGAAAGGGAAGTTGGGGGATGGGGAGCTAATAACAAGGAGTACAAGAAAGAAGAAAATGTTCTTAAATTGATTGTGGTCATGATTGTACAGCTCAAAAAAAAAAAAAAGAAAGAAAGAAAAAGGCAGGGCTTTCCACTGCAGCGAGGAATTACAGCCTCAGAAGCCCTCGGGGCCGGTCAGCGTGTGTACAAAGGGAGGCCGTGACACAGTGAGGGCTCTCCCTATGATCGGTGCAGGGGGAGGCCTGTGGGGAAGGGGGGCACCCCAGGAGGCCTGTGGGGGAGGGGGGCACCCCATGAGTTTCCACACTGCTTAACACCAATTCTGATGACACCGCTGCTTGCCGGGGGCCTACGCGCAGCGCCGTCTGTGACGTCACTAAACCCTGTGGCGTCACAGCCAGGAGCTCCAGGCTGGCCCAGCGCCCGGCATCTCAGTAACATCACGGCGGGTCCGGGGACGGCTAGGCCATGAGACCTTAGAAGACCATGTCGAAACGCGACATCGTTCTCACCAATGTCACCGTTGTCCAGCTGCTGCGACAGCCATGCCCAGGTGAGGGAGGCACCTGGAGTGGGCACAGTCAGGGGACACACCATGCCTGCGCGGGGCGCTTGCTCGCAGCACGGCGTCTGTCCAGGAGAGGCAGCAGGCGCAGGCGCTCTGCACAGGCCCACCCCACCCCAGACCCCACCCCCACCCCACCCCCACCCCGCCCCTCCTCTTCCATCCAGGAACCGCCTCCTCTCCCGACCCCAGCCCCCTTTTCTCACCATCTGCTGGTCATTAGCAAAATGGCTTTGGGGGCCCTGGTGAGGGCTTGGGGACGCTCCTCCCTTGGGTCGGGTCGGCCTGGCGTGACTTGCACAGGGTGGCAGGTGCCAGGCATAGTTGGGGACTTCTGGGGGCGCTTTAGGTGTTTGGTGGCCTTTGCTCTTCCTGGTGCAGCTGCCCCCCAGTCGTGGCAGCCACAGGAGGTGGCGCAGACCCGCGTGTTCGCTGCCCTCGGGTAGAGAGGGCAGGCAGAGGGCACGGGACAGACCACTGACCCCAGCAAGCAAGGGTGGTGGCTGTGGAGACCCAACGCCTCTCTTCCACACCCTTCAGGAATGGCCTTTCGGTACATGAAGTCAAGAATGGGCGAATCTGTAGAGACAGTAACTGGATAAACGGTTTACACACACACACACACACACACACACACACACACACTGCAATCACATGAACCTAAGTCTACTGGGGGGAGAGGGCACGTGGCTGTAGTCCCTGACTGTCCCCTCACTTCCCAGGGACAGGGCACCAGCTGGAAAGCTCCCCTACCCCGAGGTGGAAGGGTGGTGGGAGGTGTGGTCGCAATGGGACGGGACTTGGATCGCACCAGGAGGTGGGTAAGGAGACCCCGGAAGATGCTACAGCAGAGAGGTTCCTGACCCCCTGGCCTTGAACCCCTTTGTGCCTTGTTCCTTGCTCTGTGCCCTCGAAGCCCTGGTTTCCTTGCCAGAAAGTGGACAGTAAGGCTGGGTGTCCTGCCTGGCGTTTCATCCCCCAGGTCATGTGCCATCCCTGCGGCAGTTCCTCCCTTCGACCTGTAGACCCCAGCCCCCTAGAGCGCAGGGCCAGGCGTGGAGAACCATCTGAATTTAATCTCACCCCAGCTCCACACACGGCCCAGGTAGATAATTCCCGCCTTGCGATGAGCAAAGGCAGCCATGGTGGCGGAAGGATTCCAAGGTGGACTGCTCACTGCCGGGTCGGCCGGAGCAGGGGGTGCAGCAGCCGCTCCCCGGGAGGCAGAGGAGGCTCGATGCTCCTGCAAAGCTGACAGGCTCGGGAGACGCACGGAGACCGTGCTAGGACTCACTGGCAGGGAGTGTGAGAAACAGGACCCCAGGGAGACAAACATCCTCCAGGCCACCCATCACCAGCGGGTCACGGTCCCCGGTAAACCGTGACTCGTACCTTTTACGAATTGGTACTACTGCTGATGGAAATACCCAGAAACCCACCCGGCCACAAGGTCTACCAGTGGCCAGGAGACCTCAGCAGATGACTGGCCACCATTCAACCTCCACTTCCCACCAGCCCCACCCACCTCTCAGGAGGCTTCTGAGTCTGGCGTCAAAAGCAAAGCCCACCTCCTGCCTCCCTCTGACTTCTCTTACCCCAGCCCACAGCGACAGCGAGGCTCAGTGATTTTCCAGAGAGTTCACCACCCCCAATGCCTGACCCCAGGCAGCTCCAAGCCATATTCTACTGCTCAGCCCCTCCCCTCCCCACCACTGTCTCACCACTGGGCCACCCTCTCCCCCATCACCCCCCTCTCTCCAAGTTCTCCTCTGTCGAAGGCACACCTCCAAGTGTGGGTGTTTGTGAGCGCAGCGAGCGAGCGGGCGGGTGTTCAGAAGCTAGGAGTGGGTTGTCCATTCCTTCAGATGCTGTGATTCCCCCCCCACACACACACACACACACCTGCCTTCCCCATCCTACTTCCCAAACCTCCCTGAGGATAAGACTCAGGAGCTGGGCTCAGGGTAGACCCACCAGGTCAGACTGCCCTGCCCTTAGAACAGATGCTCGGGAAGTTTTTGCACCAGAACGAGGGAGGGACCAATGGGCTGGGTCCTGAGACACCCCGGTGGCTCCGAGCTTAAAGTGCTGGATGGGCTGCAAACTGAAATGCCCGTGGTTCCGACCAAGCAGCGGCTCCTAAAAACATGTACCAGAGGGCCTGTCCTACTGTGTTCTGGGGGGTCACGGTGAGTGGGAATTGGCAGGTGAGATTCACAGGTTTGGACTCGACGGATAAATACCAAGGGGATCCAGTTGTAGATGCTTCCTTACTCTGGCACACGCACTGGGGGCCTTGCTGTCAGGCACTGCCGGTCACCTGGGACAGGGGAGAAGGCCCCCAAGGGGGTTTGTGCGCTGTAGCATGAGGGGAACAGGCTGCCACGTCTCTCTCCCGTGCACCTGCTGTGTTGCCACCAGTGCTTAAACACTGAGCCACCAGGCTCCGACCACGTTTATGAATGACGTCGCCTAACCACCTTCTCCCACCCCCACGCTGCCCAGAGAGACAAGTATTCTTTCCATTCTCTAAAATGCCTTATTGACATATATCATTCACGTATCATACACTTCAGTAGTTGAAGCCTATTTAGAGCTCTGCAATCAGCACCACAGGCAATATTAAAACAGCTTCTTCTTTCCTGGACCCCGTGTTAGCAGTTCCCAGGGGGCTGTGATCCCCAAGGTCAGATGTTCAAAACCACCAGAGAGATGGGGCTTTCTTCTCCCGTGAAGAGTCACAGTCCCCGAACCTCAGAGGGGCAGTTCGACCAGCTGCAGGGTCTCTCTGAGTTGGCTTCAACTCGAGGGTAGTGGGTTTGGCTTATTTTTCCTCCTGCCCTACCTGTTAGAAACCATTCGTCTCGGTACTGCCTTTCTCTAGTTACCTGCTGTTTCCACTGCTCTTGAGAGACCTTAAGCACGGAGAATGTTAGCCAGAGCAATTGTTCTAAGTGCCGGCCCACTGAATTAGCATGGGGGGGTGGGGAGAAAAGGGAGTGGCAATGATACTGGCCTCCCATTCTAGAAGCACAAGACTTGAAACACTGGGGCTACGCCCATGAGCGGGCCAGGAAGCAGCCGCAGGTTCTGGGTGGCAGTTGCGTCTCTAGCTTTCTGATTGGGTGCTCATGGTTCCTACCCTTCACCCCCACATCCCTACGTCCCTCCCCTCTTCACAGTGGTCAGACCACCACCACCGCCACCTGAGCCCAAGATTGAGGCTGAACCAGAGCCCCCACCTGAGCCCCAAGTAGTCGCTGAAGAGCCTGTAGAAGATGAGCCGCCGCCTCCCCCACCCCCACCCCCACCTCCACCCCCCCCACCTGTTAAGAAGCCTACTGTCGTCAAGCAGTTGACCGTTGGCATCAATGGGTGAGTGGGTCCCTGCCCTGGCCCCTGAACTTTCCCTGAAGCCTCAGAGTCCTACGCCTCCCGTGGTTACACACTGGGGCTGGCGGGGGGCGCTGTCCTCATTTTTCTCACCATGGCCCTAGAGGCACGGGCATTCCCTCACAGAACTTGCACCCTGGTGGGAAAATAGACATCGAATGAGCCAAGTGGTTGGGGGTATGGAGCGTGGGATGCAGCAGTGATAGGTCTGGAGTGGGAGAAGAGAGGCCTCTGGGAGAACGAGACATTGGAGTAAGGCCTGAGTGACAAAAGGCACCCGGTCATACATACAGCTGACTGGGGACAGTCTCCCCGGCAGAGGAGCCAGCCAGGGCTTGGGGGTGAGGGGCCAAGTTCCCAGGGCTCAAGGTCAGCATAGCTGGTGATGACCCAGCAGACCAGGGCGGAGGAGGGAAGGTACGCCCAGGATTGGGGATCTTGGAGGATTTAGGACCAGAGACATAATGAGAGACTTGTCATTTTAAACATCCAGCTCAATCAAGGTGGAAAGTTGGGGGGTGGGGGAGGACCAATAGAGCATGGGTGGGCAGAGAGGAAGCAGGAGACACCATAGTGAAACTGGGTGGGTCATCTGGGCAAGAAATGCTGGCGACCCACACAAGGGTGGTCACCGTCTTCCCTCAGATTGAAGACAACTCCCCCCCCCAAAAAAAAAACCCCTTGAATGGACCTGCTTCTCGCCACCCCCCTCTTCTCCCACTCACTCTCTGCCAGACGATGATCTGAAGATGACCCTTCCAACCCTTGTCCCCTGGGCAGATTTGGACGCATCGGCCGCCTGGTGCTGCGTGCCTGCCTGGAGAAGGGCGTGAAGGTGGTGGCAGTGAATGATCCCTTCATCGACCCAGAGTACATGGTGAGCGGAAGGAGACTGGATGGGCATGCCAGGGTGGGACCAAGGTGGGGAGGTGATTCCAGAGAGTTCCCTGAAAGAAGACTCCCAGCCACCACATGGGGCAGGCCCACCCCTTCCCCAGGGCAGGACTTTGGGGGACACGGGCCCCTCCAGCCGCCGATGTGGCCACGGGCTAGGGTCCGTTCTGTCTCCTGCAGGCGTACATGTTTAAGTACGACTCTACCCACGGCAGATACAAGGGCAGCGTGGAGTGCAAGAACGGGCAGCTGGTCGTGGACAAGCAAGAGATCAGTGTTTTCCAGTGGTGAGACTTGCAGCTGACCGAGGGGAGATGACCCCCACAGGACAGAGTTTCCAAACGAGGCCGTGTCAGGGCCGCCCCCTCCCTTCTGAGTCAGAGCGTCCCTCCCTCGGGTTTCTGAGGCTGCCAGTCTTTACAGGGACAGCCAGCCTCGTCTCTCCCCTGTGGAGAAGCTGGTAGGTTTGAACCTCTGGCCAGCTCCAGCCACTTGCCTTCGCCCTACCGAGAGGGTCCCAGCACGAGGCACCCTGCTCAGCAGCCCCGCTCACACTGACCACCTGGATACTTCTTGGGACCCTGACTCAGCACCTGCCCCAAATGGGTGAGAGGAGAAGGAGAGAGAAGAAGGAAAGTAGCAGCAGTAGCTTCCCCGAGTCTGTTTAAATTCACAGGGGGAAAGGGTGATAATCACCCCCAAATGAGTCAGCCCACAGTGGAGTCCCAGGAGGCGGAGGGGGTCAGACAGACAACCCCCCCCCCTCCAACCAAACCCTCCCGCCTTTTTTATAGCCACCTGTCCCCAGCCATCCCAGGCATGGCTCTCTGCTTCCCTGCAGGGTTCAGTAACCCGTGGTCACGTGCAGGGGTCCCGCAGAGCTCACAGACCACACCTGTGGTTTATTAAGGAACTACAAGAGCACAATGAGGGTTCGGCCAGCAGACCATCCAATTCAGGACCAGGAGGCCCAGTCTTCCTCCTTGAGCGCAGACCAGCGCTCCAGATCATCTCCCCATAGGCTGTGCCCAGCCCCGCAACGACAGGCTCCTCCTGACCGTGGTACCAATGCTGGGTCACAGGGCCTTTTCTGGCCCGTCCCTGCCCAGCTCTGGCACGGGGCCCCTTCTGGCCACCTCAGTGTCTTTACCAGGGTCACAGTTTTTGCTTGTCGGGTTTTTTGCCTGCTTCTATCTGGAAAAACCTCCGAGGTTAGCAGCTTCTACACCCATTCCTCAGGTATCGACGTGGTTAGCTTCCAAAGACCAGGTCACTGGGCAGCGATCAATGTTGTGCACAAACGGCAGGTGACGACATCCGATCACCAAGTAGATGGAGGTGGGCTGCAACACTGCCCAAGTGCCGACCCACAGGCGGTTAGAACTGTAACCGATCAGGGCCAGCATGACCCTGGCCTCATACCTTGCAGCTGTCGCTGCCAGATGTATGTCATTCATGGCAAAAATCTTCTTATTTTTTACTGTTGTTGGAAATACAAAATGCCAGCTAAGTAGGTAGTTAAGGAGTCGGGTAGCTACAAACCTCTTGTCAATTTCAAAAACTGGCCCTCCCCCCAAAAACAGGAACCAACCAATCCCCTCTGAGTTGGCCACAGGCACTTCATTTACAGCATATCTCATTTGCATATCCCATCGACCAGTCCCTGCCAGGTGCATGCCTGCAGCCCAGGGCCAGCCAAAAAAATACCATCCCCAGTTGTTCAGAGCTGATCCAGCAAGTTTCAATCAACTTGGACAATAGTAAAAACCCTCCAGGGCAGAAAATCAGGGCCAAGGTAGTCCCCAGGAGTCCAGGCAGAACTCTCTCCAGCTGTTTAGGGCAAAGGCCACAAAGCAAAACTCACCTCAGTGTATTGTGCTGGTACTGGCTTCTTCATATCCACTTCATCCTTGAGACTGATATTAATATGTGCCCTTCACGTAGAGGCGCCCAGGCAGAAGCACTGAGACTGAGACAGAGTTCAAAGGCACTTGCACAAGAACAGGGAAAAAAGGAAGAATCTACAAAACAGGAAAAAAAAAAAAAAAGGCAAAGGCACCTACCTTCCTAATGTCCATTGGGTGGATTAAGCACTGGGCCACTCACTGGAAGATCTGCAGTTCAAATCCACCAGTCCCTCCCCAGAGAAAGACAAGGAGGCTCTCTGCTCCTGTGAAGATTGACAGCCTTGGCAACCCAAGGGGGAAGCCACCACTCCCACCCCACCCTACAGAGCAGCTAGGAGAGCAGTGAGTTTGGTGGGCTCTGTTCTGCACCGCATGCGCGCGCACACACACACACACGGGTCTGACCTCTCCTCAGCCTTGGGCAGTGTCCAAGGCCCCTCCTCCCTAGCTCAGTCCTCCTCTCGTCCATCGAGTCGATTCTGACACACAATGTCCCATAGGACAGAGCAGCGTCACCCCTGTGGCTTCCCAGTCATGTCTCCCTCGGAGCAGCTGGTGGTTTTGAACTGCTGACCTTGTGGTTAGCAGCTCCATGCATAACCCACTAGACAAAGTGGCGGAGAGGGGTGGGGCGGGCTTATGATCGAGCGAGGGAGTCAGAAGGGTGGGTACTTGGGACAGCGGAGTGTCACTGCAACAGAAGTAGCTGCTGAGTGTGAAATGCCAGGGAGGAAATGACACCCCTGAGCCTGTTTCCTCAGACACGATGGAGCTGGTAACCCCAGCCGCAGCCCAGCGTTAGCACATTGAAGCGGAGGGGGCTGGGGGGTGTCTGGTGAGGCGTCTGCTCTGGGGAAGTTCTGTGGTCGTCGCAGTGAGTTGGAAGCCACATGCCAGCAGGATTGAGTGTGGTTCTGGCATCCGACTCTCTGCTGTCCTCTGGCGACAGCCCGCCTGCTGCAGGGCGGAGGGGCTGGGAAGGCTGGAGAAACCGGACAGTCACCTCTGCGTAGCCTGCAGAGAACGTGTCTGGCTTCCCCAGGAGTAAGTAGTCTGGGGCGGTCCCCGGAAGAAACGGAGTAGTAGGTTGCGGTGATGACGGCCTGGACCCAGGTCAAAACGAGGCCCTCTAGTTGGGATGTGGGGTGGGCAGCGAAGGGGAGCTGGGTGGGACGGACAGGTGGCCTGTGGCGGGAGAAGGTGGGGCCCGCCCGGGAGAGGCCCTGGCCCACAGCTGCGGCTCCCTCCACAGCAAGCTGCCCAAAGAAATCCCCTGGCATTCCGTTGGGAGCCCATACGTGGTTGAGTCCACAGGCGTGTACCTCTCCGTAGAGGCTGCATCGGTGAGTGGTCCCCTTGGAGGCTGACGACGTGGGGAGGGCAGGGGTGACCCCCGGAAGGAACTCGTGAGTGAGCCGCTGTGCACCCTCCCTAGAACCACATCACGGCGGGGGCCAGACGGGTGGTCATCAGCGCGCCCTCACCCGACGCACCCATGTTCGTCATGGGCGTCAATGAAAAGGACTATAACCCCAACAGCATGAAAATCGTCAGGTAACTTCGGGGGGTGGGGGGCGCAGAAGTATAAAGGTGGAGCTCACACCAGCCTCTGGTGAGTTGTCAGATCCCTCCTAAACTCCTCCCCACTTTCCAGAGAACCCTAGTGTGTCCTCCCCAGGGGGCAGGGTGGGGGTGGGGGAGACCTCTGCTCCAAAGTCAGACGGCAGTCACGTCCATGTGGCCCCGAAAAGCCCTGATAGAAACAAACGCCAGGCTTGGGGGTAGCGAGCCTGAAGCACCTTCCCTTGCCGCTGCTCCCCCGCCGCCTTCATTCTGATGGCACCCCAACATCCCAGCTTGCCCCAGCCTGCCAGAGTACTCTGCACATCCCATCCCCACCCCACCCCCAGAGCAAGGTGAGGGGGGTGCTGTACCCCACCTCATGGTACCCCTGTGCACTTGGGTCATTTCAGCAATGCATCCTGCACCACCAACTGCCTGGCCCCCCTGGCCAAGGTCATCCATGAGAAATTTGGGATTGTGGAAGGGCTGATGGTGAGTCCTAAACTCAGGGTAGAGGCCAACAGGGATGCTTGGGAGACCCACCGTCCTGGGCAGTCCGCTCCTGGCATGGTGGGCTCCAGGTCAGACCACCAGATGCGGCTCTGGAGAGAGTTACAGCCTCAAGACCCCTCAGCACAAGGCTAGCCTGCCCCGAGGGTGGCCGTGAATCCGTGGGAGGGGATGGAAGGCAGCGAGTCTTCCTTAGGGGCTGATTGAGGGTGTGGAGTGGGGAAGGGAGGCCCCAGGAATGAGAAGAGGGGTACTGGTGGGCAAAGTCTGTGGAATTCCTCTGCAAATCTCCCACGGGGCTGGCCCCAGGCACGCCCACCCCTGCCCCTGCGAGAATCTGAGGTGAGAGTCTCTGCACTGGAGCAGCAAGGCCTGACCTCAGCCCTCCTCTTCCGCAAGACCACAGTCCACTCATACACGGCCACCCAGAAGACTGTGGACGGGCCCTCAAACAAGGCCTGGCGAGATGGGCGGGGTGCTCACCAGAACATCATCCCAGCCTCCACAGGGGCTGCCAAGGCCGTAGGCCAGGTCATCCCGGAGCTAAAGGGGTAAGAGGGCCGAAGGCTGTGGCCAAGGGTGGAGGACACACTGCCAGAGGGCTGGGCCAGCCCTAGAAGCTTTGAGGTGAAGGAAAGCAGGGCCCTGACCAAAGCCCAGGGGCTGCTGGGAGAAGCCCCTGGGTTCTGACTGCTATCACTGATGTGGTGTCCAGGAAACTGACAGGCATGGCGTTCCGAGTGCCAACCCCAGACGTGTCCGTCGTGGACCTGACCTGCCGCCTGGCCAGGTCCACCCCTTACAAAGACATCAAGGAGGCCATCAAAACAGCTGCCAAGGGGCCCATGGCTGGCATCCTTGCCTACACCGAGGATGAGGTAGGTTTTGAGGAGGGACGGGTGGGAGGCACCCTCTGTGGGAGGGAATGTGGCCGCACGGTGCTGTGGAACATGTTGAGATTGTCAGGGAAAGCTGAGAGGTCAGTGGCCTCTGCCTCAGGGCCTTGGCACCGATGCCCTTTGTCCTGCAAACTTTTTTCTCCAGGCAGCCATGTCATCTGCCCTCACTTCAAGAATTACATCCCACCTCCTCAACATTGTCCCCCCAAACTCCTAAAGACATTTCTTTGTCTGAAATTTCTTACCAGTCACTGTTGACTCCAGGCACCAGAGGCAGGAATGTGGGGTCTCTCTTCAACTCCCTAGCCCACCGGGCCTGGCCCACACAGGCACTCAACACCCACTCAGTAAAAGACCAACCCTGGTAGGATGGATGCCACTTTGCACGCCACCCCCCCCCAAAAAAAAAATACCATCTTTGCATGTTCACCTGGATGCCGCCTCCTTCCTCCACCTCCTGCCAGCCCACTCTGCCAGAAGTATAGGCTGTGACCTTGCATCTCTCTGTCCTGCAAACCTCCAGACTTCCCTTTAGGGTCTGTTTGCATTACTCAGAGCTCCTGGACTCTGGACACTTTGTTAGGCAGCGTGTAATTGGTTCCTGTTCCTGTTAGGCAGAGTGGAGGTGGTTCCTGTGCACCACAGAGCAAAATGCTGCCTGACCCTGGACCATCCTCTCAATGGTCCTAATGTTTGAGCCTATTGCTGTAGCCACTGTGTCAAGCCATCTTGCTGAAGGGTCTTCCTCTCCTCTGCCGCCCCTCTACCTGACGAAGCCTAATGTCCTTCTCCAGGGTCTGGTCCTCCCTGACAACATGTCCAACGTACACGAGAAGTCATCTAGCCATCCTTGCCCCCAAGGACGCACATTCTGCGACTGTTCTCCCGTCATCCCATGTTAGCTTCGATAGTTCTCGGGCAGCACCGTAGTTCAAGCACAGTGATTCCACTTCTTTCTTCCTTATTCGATACCCAACTGCCATGTGCACGTGAGGACCCTGAAGATAGCATGTGCACCTCAGTCCTCACAGTGACTCTGTTGAAACAAGTGAAGGACCTGTGCGGGGCTGGCGGGAGTCCCTAGATGCCTGTGTTGACAGTGAGCTAGGGCCTCTCAGTCAGCCGGCACGTTCACGGTCACTCCCCACTAAAAGCCTCTTTGCTGCCCGGGTCAAACTCCCTGCACTGCTCCCAGGAAGTGGTACAGTGTTAGGGTGTTGGCAGGCAGTGTCTTTGGCCACTCCCCCGCAGGCAGAACCCTGGCTCGCTCGGGCTGTGCCGGGAGGCTTCAGAGTAGGTAGTTTTCTGTGGCAACTTCACACCACCGCACCAAGACACTGACTCTGAGGGGTGGAGTCGCCCAGAGGTCACATAACCCATGAGCGGGGCAGAGTCAAGACTAAGAGCTCGAGCTAAGAACCCCAAGCCTTGAGCTCCCGGCGGGCCTCGCTCTATTCCTCACGCTTGTCTTTGAAATTGTGCTACCCAGGTGGTCTCCTCCGATTTCCTCACCGACTCCCACTCCTCCATCTTTGATGCCAAGGCCGGCATAGCTCTCAACGACAATTTCGTGAAGCTCATTTCCTGGTAAAGGCTTCAAGAAGGAGTCAGAATAAAGGGGGGTGGGGGTGGAGGGCCAGGGGCAGCCCTGACGACCTCCCGTCCTCCCTCCCCAGGTATGACAATGAATATGGTTACAGTCACCGGGTGGTCGACCTTCTGTGTCACATGTTCAACCTAGAAAAGTGACGAGGCAAGAGCCATCCCCCTCCACCCCACCCACCCCTTTCATCCCTCCACTGCCTGCATGGCCCCTTCCCACGCTGGCTCCCCCGAGAGAAGGTGGACACCACACGCGAGGGACCTGGGCCGCTTTGCCAGCTGATGAAATAAAAGAAGGGCAGCGGGCGGACAATTGTGTCTTGAGTCTCCATGCCAGGTTCCGGTCCCCCACCCCCACGCCACCCACCTCCTGCCCATCCCCCAGTCCCCTCCTTTGGTAAGGCGACCGGCGGCCCTGGGTGAGGGGCGGAACCTCCGCGCCCGGTTCCACTAAGGGGAAACAAGAACCACCACTCGGGTATTCAAGGCCCAACGTGGCCGCAAGCCGGGGCCCGCGAGGCTGGGCGGGGACACAGGTGCTCCCCGCTACAGCCGCCGGGGCTGACACGCCCACCCCGCCCGGGCTCTGACGTCACTGCCAGGCGCCCCCGGGCCAGAACTACGACTCCCGGCAGGCTGCGCGCGGGCGGGCGCGCGCCGGGCGCCGGCTCTGGTGACGGCGGGGAGACGCGGCCTCGCGACGGCCGCGCCGGCGGGACCGGGCGGCCGGCACCATGACGCTGTTCCACTTCGGGAACTGTTTCGCCCTCGCCTACTTCCCCTACTTCATCACGTACAAGTGCAGCGGCCTGTGAGTGCGGGCGCGGGGGGGACGGGGCGCGGGGCTGGCGGGGCCGGGCCCCGAGCACCCCTCACCGCCTGCCCCTCCAGGTCCGAGTACAACGCCTTCTGGAAGTGCGTGCAGGCCGGGGTCACCTACCTCTTTGTGCAGCTTTGCAAGGTGAGAGCCGCTCACCCCGCCGCCCCTCCCCGCCCACGTGCCCCAGGCCGGGGCCGCCCCCGGCACTCTGAAACCGAACTCCGCCCCAACGATGGGATTCCGACCCAAAGCAGCCCTCTAGGACAGGACCCCCTGGGGGTTCCGACAGCGGAATTCTTTACGGAGTAGAAAGCCAAGCCTTCTCCTGGACCTCCTGTTTGGACTTGAGAGTGGACTTGTCTTGAAGCCGTGTTTGGCTGGGGGCTGGGGGTGGGGGGCAGCCAGCCTTTTAATGGGGACAACCTCACCTGCATGGTTATGTTTGCCAAAGTCCACTGCCATCGAGTCGATGTAAATCACTTAAGACCCAGGACCTGCTAGTGCTTCTGAACTGCTGGCCTTGCGGTTAGCAGCCCAACGTGTAGCCCTCTCTGCCACCACCTCCCTGTGGTTTTGAGGACTAGACCCTCCCCAGACTCCCCACAGGGCAGCCAGCACTGGCTCATGCAGGCCTGACCCCGACTCCCCACTGGCACTTGCGCTCTCAGGGACCTGAGCCTCTGAGCCCATGTCGCCCACGGCCTGAGAATCTTGTCCCCTGCCACTGGTCTTGCTTCATCTGCTCCCAGTGCCCTGCACCTTCCCACACCAGCCTTCGGGCACCGCTCAGGCGGAAGGCTTGGCCCTTTCACCTTGGCGTGGCCTCTGTTTTCTTTCCCCAGATGCTGTTCCTGGCCACTTTCTTTCCCACCTGGGAAGGCGGCATCTATGACTTCATAGGGGTGAGAGGGGCACGGGAGAGCAGGGGAGGCTAGCCATGAGCACTCCACCCCAGTCTGTCTCAAGCCACACCCCACCCCTGGGCCCACAGGAGTTCATGAAGGCCAGCGTGGACGTGGCCGACCTCATAGGCCTGAACCTGGTCATGTCCCGGAACGCCGGCAAGGGGGAATACAAGATCATGGTCGCCGCCCTGGGCTGGGCCACCGCCGAGCTCATTATGTCCCGGTGGGTGCACCCAGACAGACTCCTGAGGGACGATGTCTCGGGGGGAGAGGGGATGGGCAAGAGGCGAGGGTCCGAGTTGGGAGAGAGCGGAGACCAGAGAGGCCTTCGCTCTGCCCTCCTCAGCTGCATCCCCCTCTGGGTTGGAGCCCGCGGCATTGAATTTGACTGGAAATACATCCAGATGAGCATCGACTCCAACATCAGTCTGGTATGCTGGCCTGCCTCCCCCCACGCACCCCCCACGATGCAGGCCTCTCAGCCGGTGGCCATATTGCCTCAGTCCTGGCCCTGCCACCCGGTAGGTCCATTACATCATCGCCTCGGCCCAGGTCTGGATGATCACGCGCTACGACCTGCACCACACTTTCCGCCCGGCCGTCATCCTCCTCATGGTCCTGAGTGTCTACAAGGCCTTTGTCATGGAGTGAGCTGCAGGGGCCTCGAGGCTGGGTTCAGGTGGGGTTGGGGGACAGGAGCAAGTTATCGATTGATCTCTCATTGTGATGTTCTTCCTCCGCAGGACCTTTGTCCACATCTGTTCCCTGGGCAGCTGGACAGCGTTGCTGGCCCGAGCGGTGGTGACAGGGCTGCTGGCCCTCAGTACCCTGGCTCTGTACGTCGCCGTGGTCAACGTGCACGCCTAGGCTTGGTCTTCAGCCCTGCTGCTACTCTCAGGTTTCAGAAAGTAAACAGTATTTGGAACACTGGCTTGGCCTGTTTCTCTCTGGAACGATGACCCCCGAGTCCCCGAGGCGCCGGGTGGGTGAGCAGGCAGGCAAGACCAGCACCCAGGACTCCTGGAGCTAAGTGAGAACTCCTGGGGGCCTCACCTCCCCAATCAAACTCTTGACTTGCCACAGCCCGACCCACTTGCACATGGGCCCTGCCCCAGCCGGTAATCTGCCAGGCTTCAGTTCCAGTCTGCCCCTCCACTCACCCTCTCTGACAGCCAGAGAGGTCTCTGGTCAGATCACTAGGGAACCTTTCTTATTTGTGACCATCTTGAGGTTCTTCATAAGGCGTCCTGGTGGCGTAATGGTTACTGATTGGCTGCTAACCGCAAGGTCAACAGTCGGAAACCACCAGCGACCCCTTGGGAAAGGCTTTCTAATCCTGTAAAGAGATACAGGGCAGCTCCCCTCTGTCCTGGACACGATGAGTCGGCATCGACTTGATGGTAGTGAGGAAGTGGCTTCCCATTGCATTATGAATGGTCTCACCCACCCCGACCCCTGACTGCTGCTTTTACCCATGACCCCTCTGCTGCTCCCTGGAATGGCTTGTCCCACCTGTTGGCTAAATCTTAATCTCTCTCAATGTAGGGGTAGAAGCAGGGCGACTAGTGTGACTCAGCACCCCTGTCTGGTCTGTGACCCTTCGGTCAGTGCCAGGTACCAAGCCCAAACCAAACATTGTCATCGAGTTGATTCTGACCGTGGCAGCCCCAAGTAGCAGCACCATTGAGCCTGCCACCTGGGATGTGCTGGATGCCACTCTCCTCCCCCAACCCCTCCTCTGTCCTCAGTCCACTACCCTCCCCCTGGGGAATGTGTTCCAGAGGTATCAGGTTCATACCCCTCCTTCAGAGAAGCTGTTCCCCAGGCCTCATTGTCAGCTGCCCCACCCCCATACGAGGTGGTTGAGGTGGGGCCATATGGTCCTTGGCCCTTGACATGGGAGAGCACGCAGACCGTTGTGGGGATCTGCAGTGGCAGACTTGGGGTTCCAGAGGAACACCTGCCCTCCATGGGGATGGCCCTCTAGCTCTACGCCTCACTGCCTCGCCTCGGCCAGCTTGACGGGTGGCCCGGCGTCTATGTGGAGAGGTGGTAGCTGTGACATTTATCCAGCTCCCTGGGTGAACTGATGACGACGTAGTCAACTCACGGCGACCCTGCAGGACAGGGCAGCACAGCTGTGAGTTTGCAAGACTGGTGCTTGATGGGAGCCGAAGGCCCGCCTTTCTCCAAGGAGCAGCTGGTGACTTTGAACTGCTGATCTTACGGTTCACGTAGCACCCCAACACAAAGCCTGCTGCACCCCCCATTGCCCCCTATGGCTATGTCAAGCACTCGGTTTTACCCACCCCACCTGGCAGAAAGGGTGGTGTGCTCGATGGCTGCTGCCTGACGCAGGGACTCCCAGCCATGCCTCCTGCAGGGCCAGCGATGGAGGGCCCTCCGCTTCATGGAGCACCTTCTCCAGCCACCAGAAGACGCGTGATGGGTGCCGAGGTAGGGTAGCGGGAGCCTAGGCCAGAGTGCCCAGGTCTGTGGGGGTGTAGTGGGTGACACTTGGGTGGTGAGAGGTAGGACTGATGGGGCAGCTAGCTTCCTTGCAGGGGGAGGCTAGAGACGGGGGAGGGCAGAAAGACAACAGGTAGGTAAGGGAGGAGACACGCAGGTCCCAGTCAGGGATCCATATAGGAAGGGTGGAATGAGAGACGGCTGTGTGGGGAGCGGGGCATTTCAACCGTGGACCAGAAAACAGGTGGGCTCCAGGGTCTGACCAGTGCTGGCTGGGACGAGGGGCTGTGTGAGGGGAGTCAGAGTGGAGACCTGGGATGGGGGGTCAGGGCGGCTGCAAGGGGAGACAGAAGGCGTGCTCCTTCAGGTGGGGGAGCAGCTCCATCGTACCCTGACTGCCTTCAGAGCTCCGAAGAGGCATGTTCCCCCAACAAATGTGGACCAAGTACCGACGACGACAGCGACACGACGCACTCATCTCTGCTCGGAACAGGCCTCCCCGCCTGTGCGAGTCAGCGAACCAGGGCCAGGGCTCTGTGAGCTGCTTTTATTGCTGGCATGCAGCGCACGTGTGTCTTGGACGAAGCTCCCCAGCAGCCTTCGTGCCCAGCCTGGGGCACTAAGCAGGCATGCCTCACCAGGGGCTGCTGGCACTTACTCCCCACCCAAACCGCCCCCCCCCCCACCTCTGGTGGGGCTGTGCCAAGGGCCTGTTTCTCCAGGAGGGGCTGGACCCCTTTTTGGATGGGGAAGAGGAGCCAGCAGGGTGATCCCAAGGTGTGGTGCTCCACAGGCTGCAGAAGTGGACCCAGGAGGTGCTCCCAGGACTCAGAGTTGCTGTGCGTAGAGGTTCCGGAAGCCCCGTGCCCCACTTGGCTGTGGTGGATGCAGGGATGGAGGGCGTGACGTGGTCCCTCTAGTAATAGAGCTCCTGGTCCCACCAGCCTAGGGGACAGGAGAGACTCAGGCCAGGGAAGACAGTCAAGTGGGAGGGAATGCTGGGGACAGATGGAGAAGGTCAAGGCCGAGCACCTGGGGCTCAGGCAGTGGTGCTCTGACACAGAGGTCCCAGGGTCCAGGACTAACGGTTGGAGCCACTGCTCTGAGAACATCCCGTCCCGTAGTGGCCACAGCCCCCAAGTCCCCATACTCACTGCCTGGGCAGCAGCGAACACCAAGTTTCCGCAGCTCATCATAGACGAAGATGAGGAGGCCAAAGGGCAGGGGGACCAGCCACCACTGGTACCTGTAGGTATCAGGGAGATAGCAAGGTGCAACACACACCCCCGCCCCCGGGTCGTGCCCTGCCACCCCCACCCCTCGTCGGCCCCTCACCGGATGGGCATGAAGTTGAAGATGTTGGGCATGCCGGGGCAGTAGCACAGGAAGCAGCCGATGCACACCTGGAACACGATGGCCGTCACCAGGATCTTGTTCCTACGAGAGGAGGCGCCAACCAGACTCAGAGGCCCGGCGCAGGCCATCCAGAGCTGGCCCCGTGTGAGAATGGGGAACTGCCATCAGAGGCAGGCTGGGTGTCCTAAACTCCCTCTAGGGGCCACGCCTCCCTCCCAGTGGACACCTGCTTCCCCAGCATTCCCTCATCACACACTACCGTCGGGTCATTCCCAGCTCACAGTGACCCGGGAGCAAGCCGAGGCTGGCTGACTGTTAGGGGAGCAGACAGCCCCAGGGTGGCTGTTGGAGTTAAACAGGTGACCTTATGGTAAGCACATTTTCCCCCATGACGCCTGACCCAGAGCCGTCAGAGGCACCCGAGATGGGGACACAGAGGTAGCCACGGAGGTGGGGAGGGAGAATCAGGGCTGGGCACGTGGAGCCGGTGGCCACCTGAAGAAGCCCTGCTGGAAGGCAGAGAGGCGCCGCGTCTTGCGGATGAGGACGTCGGCGATCTGACACATCTCGATGCTGATGAAGAACACAGTGTAGCACGTGTACTGCTGGTACAGACGCTGCCCGAACGTCTGTGGGGCCGGGAGGGAACACAGCCGCCTGAGCCGGGCCCCTCAACCTCCCTGCCCCTCTCAGCAGAGAGAAGAGACTCCGGGGGCTACCACGGGTCCCCAGAAGCCTCCGTTATGCAGAGCCTGCGGCTCAGTGTCCCGGCCCAAGTGGAGGCTGGACCACGCTCACACAGCAGGACAGGGGGCGAGAACTCCCTGGACCCTGGGGAGCCTAATCTTAAGGATAGGTAAAGTCTGGTGACTCCAAGGGCCAGGCAGATGGCATAACTGAGTCAGATGGGGCCTTGGGGCAAAGAAAGTGCATGACCCAATTGAAGAAGCTGCCACAACTTCACTCCATTTTCAACACAATGGGCACCAACCCACTGCCATGGAGTGGATACAGACTGCTCTGGACCCCCGAGGACAGGGTAGCACTGTCTCTGTGGGTTTTCGAGACCAAATCTTTATAGAACCAGAAAGCCCCGTCTTCCCCTGCAGAGTAAACCGCTGACCTGGTGGTTAGTAAGCCAACACATGACCCAGTGCGCCACCAGGGCTCCACCACACATCAGCACCCTGTGTGAGTGACATCCCAGGGAAAACAAGGGAGCAGGCGGGGCCTGGTTGTCCCTTAGAGGGGGCCGCAGGGAGGGAGAGGGCTCATCTGCAGCTGTGGTCCTCAGAAGCACGTGTGTGTGGAACAGGAAACATGGCAGAGGGCTGCCAGAGAGCCTGGGTGCCTAGTATGCTTTGGCCTGGCACAGCCACAAACTGGGTGGGTGGTGGTGAGCGTGAGGGGGTCATGGAACAGAGCCAGGCAGGTGCTCACCCACTCCTGGCCATAGCTGTCCTGCAGGTCTTGTAAGTGGTGGTTCTCCCACTGTGGCCGCAGCCCCACGCACAGCAGTGGAAACCAGCCCTCCTGGGCCATGGCTGTGAAGTAGTCGGTAAAGCCAGCAAACGACTGGATGGCACCTGAGAGAGAGGCTCAGTGACCCTGGGAGGGGCAGAGACTCGGCGACAGGAGTTGGAGACCCACAGGCAGGTACACAGGGAGCGAGGCTCAGACACTGGAATGCAGACGCACAGGGGAGTCCCGAGGCCCATGAGAAGGGGCAGGACAGAGACAGAAAATGCAGAGGGACTGAGATGGACAGAGACAGGGACACAGGCCGGCAGAGACAGACGCAGGGTCAGATTCAGAGACACAGAGACGGAGAGCAGAGGGACAAGAGAGACCGACACAGAGGCAGGGTCACAGAGGCCAGTCAGGGCAGGGGGACAGCACAGCCCATCACAGGCTGACCGGGTCAAAAGGAGACACAGATCCAGAACAAGTCGGAGCCCCCGGGAGAGCCCCCTCTCTGGCCCCGGGGCGCTCACCAATCTGGAAGTAAGAATAGGCAGCCAGGGGCTCGTTGACCAATCTGTCACGCTTCGGATTCCGTGGGCGCAGGTGCATGATGTCACTCTCTGCCTTCTCGTAGGCCAGAGATACAGACGGGAACTGATGGAGGGTGGGAAGGAGGAGTCTGGCTGAGGGGTCGCCTGGCCTCCCGTGTTCCCACCCCTTCTTTCCTCTCTCTCCCTTCCTCCGTCCTTCTGTCTCTACCTCCTTCTTGTTCTCTCCCCCTCCCCCAACTCTTTTGGTTTCTCCCTTCTTAGTTCTGTCTCGGCTTCCTCACCCCTGCTCTCTGCCTTTGTGTGTGTCTCTGTCTCTCTGACACACCCTAGCTCCATCTGTGTGAGTGTGCGCACGCGTGTGTGTGTGTGTGTGTGTGTGTGTGTGTGTGTGCCCCTTATCTCTTGGTGTCGCTGGGTTCTCCTCCCAAACCACTCCCTTGTCCAGCTGCAACTCCATTGATAGACGAGCCTGTTCTCAGCCATGGCCCGACCATTGCCTGGTCCCTTTACACGCACGCACACACCCTTCCCCTGCCTGCCCACCGGCAGCTCCCTCACCTCTTTCCAGTCCTTGTACAAGTGTCACCTTCTCCAGGAGTCCTTCCCTAACCCAAACCAAAGCCAGCGCACTGGAGCCATTCTGACGCAGAGTGACCTTTCATTCAGTCACCCTTGTACCAGGCATGGTACAGGCTCTGGGGACCTTGACTCAAAAGCAGAAACTCCCAACTTCCTGCCACCATGTTGATGCCGACTCCTGGTGACCCCGTGGGGCAGCTTAGGACTTTCTACTCTGGACAGGAGTAGAAAGCGGAACAGCTGGTGGCTTCAAACTGAGGGCCTTGCAGTTAGCAGCCCAACCTGTAACCACTCGGCCACCAGCATAAATAAAGAACCGCATGTACCTGGCTGCTAGGCAGGGCCGCATGGGCGTGTTGTTGGAGCAGATGGCATTGCACCTGGCTGCCCCGGTGGCCCTGCTCCATCCATCCTGGACTCTGTCTGGCTGTGTTTATCTGTCTGTGTCTCTGTAAGCCTTTCTGTCTGTGGTCCAAAGGTGGCCAGACAGCTGTGCCAGTCAAGTCCCCGTGTGCTCACATCTGGCTCGCAGCGAGAGTATCCCCATGTCTGGCGGGGCTGTCCTTTGGCACCCAGCACCATGTGGGGGGGGGGGGGGGGAGGTGTCATTGAGTGAGCGGGGGCGGGGCTGTGGACTCACGATGTCCGTGCAGAGTTCGATGAAGAGGATGGTGATGCACCCCAGGGGCAGGGGCACGCTGACCGTGATGTAAATGAGGTAGGGTGTCAGCTCGGGGATGTTCTTGGTCAGTGTGTAGGCGATGGACTTCTTCAGGTTGTCAAAGATCAGCCGGCCTGTGAGGAGACAGCAAGCGCGTTAGCCTCCTTGCCACCTGCAGCCTCCGGGGCCCACCCCACCTGTGCCCCTTCCGGGCCAGCCCAGCCCGAACCCTGCTCCACGCCAGTCACAATGGAGGCGAAGTTGTCATCCAGGAGGATCATGTCGGCTGCGTTTTTGGCAGCATCTGAGCCGGCGATGCCCATGGCCACGCCGATGTCTGCCTTCTTCAGGGCAGGGGAGTCGTTCACACCATCGCCTGTCACCGCCACGATGGCTCCCTGCAGGTAAACAGGAGTCCGTCAGAGGCCAGCCCCTGGCATCCCTCCGCCCACCCTCCTCACGAGGCTCGCACCAGCCGTTGGCAGCTCTCCACGATCACCAGCTTCTGCTGGGGACTGGTACGAGCAAACACCATCTCCGGGTGGGTGCGCAGCGCCTCAACCAGTTCTGATGGGTCCATGTCCTTCAGCTGCATGCCGTTGATCACACAGGCACGGGCATCCCTGGGGAGGGGGGCATGAGGGGGGCTTGCAAGGGCCTCAGCCGCCGTGGGAAGACATGGGGGAGGGGGGCTTACTTTCGATTAACTTGGTCCACGGGCACTCGGAGGCGGGCAGCAATGTCCTCCACTGTCTCACTGCCTTCCGAGATGATGCCCACACTGGCTGCGATGGCCTTGGCTGTAATGGGGTGGTCCCCTGTCACCATGATCACCTGCCAGTGTAACCAAGAAACTTGTGACATGTTAGGTCAGCCCAATTTTCCATCCATACTTTAAGATATCTGCTGATATACTCATTCACTTATTCAACCATTCATGACCACCTTCTAAGTGTCAGGGATATAATTAGATAAAAGTGGACAAAAGTCAGGCTGAGCCCTGGTGGCCTAGTGATTGTGTGCGGGACTGCGGCCCACAGGGTTGGCGGTTCAAATCCAGCAGCAGCTCTCCGGGAGGAAGGCTGGGCTACCTACTCCCATGAGGGCAGTGATGCCACACACACCAAAAAAAATGGACAAAAGTCCTAATAAAATGAATCACACAGACTTCTCACTAACTGGCTGTCTCATTAACTGACATTTTCCATTACAGTAGTAAAAATCTACTCTCCAACTCGTTTATACTTTGATGACATACTTCTGGTAGTACTGAACCACCGAGGTGCAAGATGAGAGTAACGTTATGTACTAGTGTGACTTGGAAGTTATGTATTGGTGTAATTTGGCCTCTGTGTGATGATATATATCTTTCATTTTGTGGTGGCTGAGCCCCGGTGACATAGTGGTTGAGTGCAGGACTGCAGCCCACTGGCTTGGCGGTTCAAATCCAGCAGCAGCAAGACTGGGTAGCTCCCACGACCTCCAGAAGGCACTGATGCCCCCCACCCCCCACCACCACCCCGCCACAAAAAAATGAAACTAGCACTTGAAAATAAAGCCTACAAAGAGAAAAGGAAAGCTGAAGCCTGAAGAAAGACAAAGTGCTAATGAAATGTCATTGTGTTTCTGGATCAAGCTATGCCTGAAACTTCCTTCTCCAGAGCTTTTCCATTTCACCAACCAAAATGTCCCCTTTTCTGGTCAGGCCAGTTTCTTATCTGGCCCCCTTTCTGGCCAGACCGGGCTTCTCATCCCTGCACTCCTGCTTCTCCATCACCTGGACCTCTCCCAGTGGCTTACCCGGATGCCTGCTGTGCGGCACTTGAGCACGGCATCCGGAACAGTGGCCCTAGGCGGGTCTATCATGGAGACTAGTCCGGCAAAGCAGAGGTTGCTGGTTGGAAAGTTCATGGCGTCCGTGTCGAAGGCATAGCCGGGTGGGTAGTCCTTCTCACTCAGGTACAGTTGGCAGAAGCCTGGCCAGGAAACAGAGGTTCAGGGCAGGAACGGAGACTCGTCAGGGGTCAGCACTGCGATGGGGCAATCACGGGTGAGCGTGCACCCTGGTCACCCTTGGGCCTGGGCCCAGGAAGGTGCAGTGGGTGCCATGCGCTCTGGTGCCCCGCCCTACCCTGCCTGAGGTCTCACCCAGCACACGCTCGCCCAGGCCGCCCAGGCTGAGGTAGGCCGTCTGGAAGGCCTCTCGCCACTGCTCATCCAGCGGCAGCTCCTGACCCTTGATGAGGATGGAGCTGCAGCGCTCCAGCACGCGCTCAGGGGCGCCCTTCATCACCAGCAGGTGCCGCGGGTCGCGAGGGTCCTCCAAGGTGTGGATGGACAGCTGCGGGCGGGCAGTGGGGTGGGGGGGAGCGTGCTGCTGCAGGACCTGCCTGGCCATGGGTGGGATGGGGCGGTGGGCGTGTCCTGGCCCGCCCTGGTGGGGGTTGAGGGGCGGGGCGGGGCTGGGTGTGGTCAGCTGGCGAGTGGGCTGGGAGGGGATCCTGGGGAGGTCTGGGCACCTGGAACTTGTTGGTGGAGTTGAAGGGGATCTCGCAGACTTTGGGGAAGCGCTCGCGGTAACCCATGGCGTTGCCCAGCGTCAGCTCGGAGAACTTGAGCAGCGCCGTCTCAGACGCGTCCCCGATCACGATGCGCTGGGAGCGGAGCGAGCCGAAGAGGAGCAGGGTCAGGGCCATGCGGCCGCACCTCAGCCTCCCCCGCAGCAACGCACACACTCTCTCACTCACTCACGCACTCACCCACTCACTCACTCACTCACTCACCCACTCACCCACCCACCCACCCACCTTGGGCACCGGCACTGCGTCCTGGCCCGACTTGAAGGCGGCTCGGTTGCACAGGGTGAGCACGCGGCACAGCGCCCTCCACGTCTCCGAAGACTGATCAAAGGTCTGCCCTGGAGGCCGGGTGCCGGGGTTGGAGCCCAGAGGGGAATCCTTGGGCCCTCAGGCCCCAGCCCCAGCCCCTCCCCTAAAGTGAGACCTGCGACCCTCCTCCAGACCTGCCATTTCACCCCCTCCACATACATGGGAAAGAGTCCAGACCCAATATCCAGCCTAGACTGAGTGTGACACTGAGGCCCCCCCCACCCCCATCCACCCCCAACTCAGACCTGACCCCCCTCCTAGACCCTAGGCCCAGCTTCTCCCCAGAGCAGGTCTAACATGTCTAACATTTAGGACCCTCTGGGATCCCCTCCTGGTCTCCACCATGGCCCTGATTGGGAAGCCAGAGACAGCCCAGGCCCCACCTGACTGGTCCTCCGTGGTATCGGCCGAGTGGATGTGGTTGTCGAACCACAAGTGGGACACCGTCATGCGGTTCTGTGTGAGGGTGCCCGTCTTGTCGGAACAGATCACGGATGTGGAGCCCAGCGTCTCCACGGCTTCCAGGTTCTTGACCACGCAGTTCTTGCTGGCCAGCCTCTTGGCCGTCAGGGACAGGCAGACCTGGGCAGGAGTGAGCCAGGCTTCTGCCCACCTTGGCTCCTCCTCCCACGGCCCTCACTCACAGTGTTCTGCACTCACCTGCCCCCGCCACAGAGGGATGCCTTCTGAGCCAGCCAGCCTCTCTCTGTCCTGCCTCCAAGCCTGGATGTCTACTGAGAATGCCTTCACTAATCTGCCTCCTATAGCCAGCAGTCTCTGCCCCAATTATGAAAGCTCCCTTGTCAACAGACTCTGGGCCTGTCTTGGTTTGGGGGCCGACGGTTAAAGACCTCTTACCTGCTGGCTACCCACTGCCCACGCTGGCTCCAGCCTCCTCTGATCAAGGACCCTGCCTGTTCACCTCTGAGCCCTTCCTGAGCACAGAGCATGGCCAAGAGTGAATGCCTCCTGGTGGGTGGCTGGCTGGCTGAGAGCTGGGTGGGTGAAAGGATGAGTGGATGGAGACATGGGAGAGGCTCACAGATAAATGGACAGACAGAGAGGTGGATGGGTGGAGCCTGGGCAGATGTCCAAACAGGCCGAGAGACCTTGCAATACCCTACACCACCTCTTCTGCCCGCCCAACTCACCGTGACAGTGGCCAACAGCCCTTCAGGCACATAGGCCACCACAATGGCCATGAAGAAGACCATGGCTCGCAGGAAGGTGTAGCCGATGCACATGGCCACCACAAAGAAGGTGGCCCCAAAGAGGATGGCCAGGCCAGCGATAATGTCCACAAAGTGTTCAATCTCGATAGCAATGGGCGTCTTCTCGTTCTCCACTCCTGACGCCAGGGACGCGATGCGCCCAATGATGGTGCGGTCGCCGGTGTTCACCACCAGGCCCTGGGCAGTGCCTGCAGGGGCCGAGAGCACAGGTGGCTCAGCGTGGGGCGGGGGAGGGGGGGCAGTAATGGGGCGAGACACCTGCTGTGTGAGCCAAAGGAGGACACAGTGATGAAAGCGAGAGAGTAAGTGCGGCCTGGGGAGGATGATGGGACATGGAGGCGGCGGTGCCCCAGAAGAGGAGGCAATAGTGTGGAGTGGGGAGGTAGGCAGGGGGCACCTCACAGACCCTCAAGACACATGGTCGAGAAGAAGGCGATGTTGCGAGTCTCCAGGGGGCTCTCGTGCGTGCACTCCGGTGAGCGGGTCTGCGGCTCAGACTCGCCGGTCAGCGAGGAATTGTCCACCTTGCACCCCTGGGCCGACAGGATGCGGATATCAGCTGGCACGCGGTCCCCGCCTTTCATCTCCACCAGATCGCCTACCACGAGCTGGTCTGCGTTGATCTGGAACTTGTCCCCATCTCGGATCACAGTTGCTTGCTGTGGGGGGGACAGGTACCATTGTTGACAAGGATGGGAGTGGAGATTACTAACTATAGGATCATGGGATCACGGGGAAGGCGGAGAGCCTATGGGAAGAGTTCATGTCCGTGGATGAAGGGCAAGTTGATGCTGATGGAGCCCACAAAGAGATACCAGGGGATCTGCCTGGGCCTGTTTGGGCTCACCTGGGGCACAAGGTTCTTGAAGCTGGCGATAATGTTGGTACTCTTAAACTCCTGGTAGTAGCCAAAGCAGCCTGTGACTACCACTACAGCGATGAGAGCCAGCGCCAAGTATAACTGGGGGAGGCAGAGGGGCAGGAGTTATGCATAGGCTTGGCGGTGTCCTGCACTAGGCACGAGGCTCCCTGGTCCTTGAGCATCCTCTGGGTCAACCCCAGAGTTCCCTCTCTCCTGGCGCTGCCGGTGAGCTTCATGTGCTTTTCCGTGTGACCCCTGCCTCTCTTCCCCATGTTCTTCAGACCCACAATCAATTGCCTAGTGTTCTAAGTGCCTGGTGTCCCTGAATTCCCAGAGCCCATCTACTTTGGCCCCTGAGTCCCCAGTCTCCCATGTTCCATGCCCCCATCATGTCTTGTGACTTGTGTCCCATGTCGTCATATGCCTGAGTCTCATGTCCCATTTTATAATGTCCTCCATTTTATAATGTCTTTCATCCCATGTCCACCCTCCTGGGTCCCTCAAGTGCTACATCTCCTCTGCCTCCTTTCATATTCGGTGTCTCCCATACTCTTCTGCTATGGCGTGTCATGCCTGTGCCTAGCAATTCCTATGTCCTTATGTCTCCACTCTCAGGTGTTTGTGCCCTGAAGAAACTCGCAGTCTGTAGCCCATGTCCTTCATGATCAATATCTTCATGCCCCAAATCTCAAGTCTCCTTATGTCCCCACCCTATGTCCTCTCTCTTATGTCCTGGTCAGGCTCCTATCCAGAGTTGCAAGTTGTCCCTAGTTGTCCATGTCACCTGTTCTCCTCCCTACCGTATATCTAGTGTCTCCTTGTGATACATTTCCACATCTTCTATGTCTCTTCATTTCCACATTGACTGTCTTGTGTCTCCCCATATCCTACCTCTTTGTGTCCCACTCTCCCCTTTGCTGGTGTCCTTGATTGGTTCCATGTCCTATGTCTTAAGTATTGCAGCTCCAGGTTATTATGACCGCCCCTATCTGAGACTCCGCTATCTCAGTGCTCCCCAGGCCCTGTGTGTCCTTGGATCATCTGTTCTGCATCCAGATGCTCTTTGTCCCCCAGGATGCATGTCTTAGGACTGCATCTCCACGCCTGTAGACTTTTAACTCGTTGCCCCCCTTCTATTGAGTCCCATGCTGAATGTCCTCTTGTCCTCCAGGCCCCAGTGCTGCCATCCACCCTTCCCCCGAAGCTGCCACTCACATTGTCATCGGTGGTCAGGTCACCTTCACTGGCCTGGATGCCGAAGGCAATGAGACAAATGGCAGCAGCCACCCACATGAGGCACTGCAGGCCACCTGCCAGCTGCCGCGCAAACTTGACGTACTCCGGGGTCCCCTTCGGTGGCCTTAGTGCGTTTGGCCCATCTCGCAGCAGTAATTCAGCTGCCAGGCTGGTGGAGAGGCCCTGGGGACAGGGACGGAGATGGTGGTGGATTTTAGAGGACTCTTCTCTCACCAAAGGACCCTCACAGAACGGAGTAGGTGTCTCTCTCTCTCTCTCTCTCTCTCTCTCTCTCTTTCTCTCTTTCTCTCTTTCTCCCCTTTCCATCTGCTCTCCTCCATCTCT
>PVJH01012664.1:40498-63577 GCA_004026705.1 Nesogale talazaci
CCTCCATCTCTGCCTCAGTGGCATAAGCCCTCTCCCTGTATTGGGCTGTCTCTCTCTCCCTCCCCGGCCAGACTCACCTTGGTTGCACTGGTCTTGTACTTCTGTTCCAGTTCTGTCACGGACAGCTGGTGGTCGTTCTGTAGGAAGGGCAGGAGGGGCTCACGCTCTGGCTCTTGTCAGTCCCCCCTCCCTCAGCTGCCCTTCTTCAGTCCTCCCAACCCGCCCCCATCCCAGGCTCACAATCTCCATCTCCTTCTTCATGTTCTCCAGCTTGTCCTTCCTCTTGCCTCCACCACCACCCTTCTTGGTCATCTTGGCTGAGTCCGAACCCAGCTCCACCGAGTACAGCTCGTAGTTCTCCTGAGGTGAGAGGGCAGCAGAGAGGTGTCGGAGAGGCCTCAAATCCCACTGGAATCTCTGGCCCCTAGCCCCAGCCCTTGGGCCCCACTCACTGTCTTGCCCATGGTGCCCGGTGTGTCTGCCCTCCTTTGCCTAGGCAGAGCCTGGGGTCAGACGAGCCCTCATATACCCAGGGTTGGAAGGGGAGGAGCAGAACGGGCTTGATTGCAGTGGGTTACTGGGCTCCCGAGGGTGACCTTCAGGGCTCAGCAGCTTACGCATTTCCTCCTGTCCCCGCCCAGACCCACAGCCTTCCTCTCACACTGCTGCGGAGACCAGCCACCTGTTGGATGCACCCAAGCAAGGACAGTGACTGTGCAGTGCTCACGGAACTTGCCCAGGGTCCCCAGACTAGACTAGACTAGAGCTGGGGCTCAAAGCTGTGTGTGAGACACTGGAGGAGGGGTGTCTCCAAGAGCTTCTGTGGGGGGCTGTGGTGTTCTGGGTGGTCCATGTGCAGTTATGCCCTCCTACCAGCCCCACTGCAGATGGGGGAGACACGGCACAGAGAAGTCTGGGACTCTGCCGAAGGCCACAGTGACTGAGAACCAGGGAGAGTTGGTCCCTGTTCATGACCCCAGAGCCAAACTCTTGAATGGAACCACCAAGAAGAAAAATTCCAGACTTCCCAGAAGGCGTTGTGTACATGCCATGCTTAGCATGTGTGTGGTCCTGCCCGTTCCCATTGCGACGAGGGTGAGACGGAGTAGTGGGGAGACGTCAGTGGGGTGAGGAGCAGTGCTCCGAGGGTCAGCCTCTGTCCTGTCGCAGCCTGGACAGCTGCTCTCAGGACTCCTGACCTGCCAGGCAGGTGCACTGTGTACAAGGGCTGTGTACAAGGGTCCTGGCAAGGGCTTGGAGCCAGGTTTGAGGTCTAGAGACCCCCTGAGTGACCCCCAGGCAGGGATCTTTGTGGGCACCAGTGAGAGGGCCAGCAGGCAGGGTCCTTTGGCCTCATAGGGTAGGGGTGTGTCCTGGGTGTAGTTGATAAGATAGTTGCTGGGGTGATATCCTTCTTTGCTTGGGCAGGTCACCTGGGAAGGTCAAAGTTGTTGGGCAGCCCCGTCTCCTGCACTTGGCCACAGGACCCTGAGCGAGAAGGCAGCTCTCACAGTGAGTCTGGGGGAGTGCCATCTCCCTCTGAGCTACTGCAGGTGTAAAGCTGCCTGTGTTCCTGCTCCCTGCTCCCACACCAGATAAGAAGCGCCACCGTCATAGCTGAAGTTTCTAGGAACACGTGAGATCTGGCGTCCGGTTGCCTCTCTTGTCTCCATCTCTTCTATCGTTTCCACGGTCACTGGCTTTCCCATGCTTTGTATAAGTCAAGGTCATCCCTACCTCAGGGCCTTCGCACTCACAGTTCCTTCTGCCTGGTGACCACTTCACAGAGAGATGCTCGGCTTTTCCCTCAGCCCCTTGCGGTCTCTCTGAAACGTCACCTCTTCAGAGCAGGCTCCCTGCAATACTGCACCCCACCCCGCTATGCTCCATCCCCTCATTCTGCTTTCTTTAAAGCACCCTTTAAAGATGACACTTTAATGTAAAATCCAAACTGCACCCACTGCCATCAAGTCAACTCTGACTCAGGGAACAGAGCCAGAATGACCTTGTGTCAGTATGCAATACTGTAAATTTTTATAGGCATTGAAAGCCCCGTCTTTCCCCATTCATATCAGCTGGACTGGCAGTTAGCAACTCAAGGCATAACTCGCCATGCCCCCAAGAGTCCTCGTTGAAGTAAAGACCACAAAAATCCTCACAGCTGGACCAATAAGCAACATCATGATAAATGGAGAAAAAACTTGTTGTCAAGGATTATATTCGACATGAGCCACAAGCAATCGACTCCCATGGAAATGTCAGTCAAGAAGAAATCTAGGACATTCTGCATTGAGCACATATGCTACCATGGACCTCTATAAAGAAAAGATGTTCCCCTAAGTCATGGTGTTGTCAATTGCCTCAGCTGCATCTGTAAGCTGGAGAATCAATAAAGAAGACTGAAGAAAAATCAACGTCTCTGAATTAGGGTGTTGGTGAAGAACACTGAATAAACATGGATTGCCAAAAGAACAAACAAATTTGTCTCAAAAGAAATGTGGCCAGAATGTTCTTTAGAAGGGAGGAAGGTGAGACTTTGTCTCATGTACATTGGAATGTCACAGGAGGGATCGATCCCTGAAGAAAGTTATCACTCCTCAAGCAGAAGGTCCGTGAACAAGCCCCAACCCTAACTCTAAATTTGACACAAAACATAGACTCAACATGTGCACATGCACATGCACACACACACTCACACATCAGTTAGGGCTGACATTCAGTTAAAATAAAGCCAAACCAAGCTCACTGCCATGGAGTACATTTAGACTGCTTACTAGAGGAATTGTGACACTGCCATCTCTGTAGGGAAGCAATTCTTGTCTTCCGGAGTGGCCCCATCCTAAGTGGCCCCAAGCCCTCCCCCATCCAGCCACTTAAAGGGGATGCCTGGTTCGACCTGCTCCTACTCCTGCCTCATTGGCTTGTCAATCTCATCTAATAGCTGAGAGCTAAATATTTGAGAAGGTACCTAAGTTCTGCACCGTTGAGGGGTCTGTGTTTGCTCTGTTTATTCTATTACTCTATGTTCAAGCAGGGAAATGGTCACAGAGGTGAAATCTGGATAGAGTGAGAGGTGCCCTAATGTCTCTCGTCCTTTCAGTGGACATCAGGTAGGCTGGAGAGTGGCATTTTCTGCTGATGGGAAATTCTCCCCCTTTTCTGTGCCCAACATTAAGCAGTAAGGTTGCTAAGGCGCAAAGATATCACAAGATCAGTTGTGAGCTTGACACTCCTCATTTACCTCAGCAGTGCAAGATTTCTCCAAGCCTAGGGCACAGGATGGGGTGTAGGCTTTCTTTTTAGAGCCAGGAAAGGTCAGAATTCTTTTTTTTTCCTCCTGACAAAGAGGGTGTAGGGGATACCCTACTGAATAATTGGGTCTTAGAGAGGATTTGAAAGGCATCTCCTGGAACCTCAACTCTTCAGATCCTTAGGGACTCCCAACTCTTAACAAGACCTAATGCGCTCAAACTCCTTCTCCTTTCAAGCTTTAGAGTCCAGTGGCCCCCAAGCCCAAGCCCTTTGTTTGCTTTTGCTTGTTTCCACAAAATAGTCACATGCTCTGCTTCTTGTCCATGTTCATCTGCTCTTCTGTATTTGGTGTCCGTTCAGATGGTCCTTCCTCCAAGAAAACTTCTGAGTTGCGGACCTTCCCTGGGCTCCTTCATACTACTAGGCTTCCCTCCCACAGCCCAGCCCACTCATATTTCATCTACTGCCATGGTCTCAGCAGGGACGAGATGCAGTCTGGCTCAGTCACCCCTGTGTGCCCTGTGTTGCCTACTCTAGAGCCAGCCAAGGCGGGCCTCAGGAAATGTTTGCCGAGTTAAAGAACTCATTGTGACCGTGACTCTTGATATGTGTTTACGTCTCTCTGATAAGATAGTGGGTCCAGCAATGCCCTTCACCTCCTGAGTATGTCACCCCCTCTTACCCCTGAACTCTGAGAAAATCGGGCTGGGAAAGCAAGGACTTTGCTGGCTCCTTTCTCTTCAAGTCAAGGATTGGATCAGGTGCTGCATCAAGGTTGGGGGGAGGCACGACCTGGCTCCCAGTTTAGCAGAATCGGCGGCCAAGTCTCCTGTATTCCATTCCTCTCCTGTCTTAATCCAGCTAGAGGAAAGTGAGTCAACCTGGACCCTTTGCCTCCTTAGGAAATTGACAGATTATCCTTGTTCTGGAATCTTAAAATCACATCCAAACTCAACCCCTCTCTTCATTCTCCTGTGCCCCACCCTGGTTCTGCCTCCATTCTCTCCTACCTGGATTCTCACAGCAATTTCCTCCTGGTTTCCCTGCTCAAACTCTAATCCCAGTCTGATGGACATGAATTATTGACCTTTTCATTAGCAATCAAGAACCTACCCACTTGCATTATCAGGTCTCCCTGGAAAAACAAAGAAACCCAATAAATAAGAAAATTTTTAAGTATGTTAGAAGGTGATGGGGTGGGGGAAAGTGAAGGGGATCATATGGGGGCAAGGACTGGAGAGTGTCAGTGAGTGATAATTTTAATTAGGCTGTTTAAAGAAGCCTCACTGGGGAGACAACATTTGAGTGAAAAGCTTGATAGAATTGGGGATGTAGTCATACAGAGACCTGAGGAAAGAGCCTCTCAGGAAGAGAAACCAGTAAGTCCAAAGACCCTAAGGTAGGAGTCTGTTTGTTGTCGTCTGAGGAACTGCAAGGAGGCAATGTAGCTGAAATCAAGACAGCAAAGGGAAGAATGGGAAGAGGTAAGATCTGGAAGGTGATATCACCAGGGACCAAAGACATTACTTTTGCCCAACATGAAGGAGCATTGAAGGGTCCTTATCTGACCAGGTGTCTGCAGACTCCTTCTGGTTGAATTCTGGTTTGCATTCTATCTGTAGATCACTTTGGAGTAGTAGTGATATTTTCACCATGTTAAGTCTTCCATTCCATGAGCATGGTATATTCTTCCATTTATGTACCATAGGTCTCTTTGTGTCTTATAATAATGGCTTGTACATCTCAGATTAAATTTATTCTTTAGTGACAAGTTAATCACAACCAAACCAAACCAATCAATCAATTTATTCCTAAAAACCTCATCTTTTATTTGGCTATTGCAAATGGTCTTGTTTTCCTGGTTTTCAGAGTTCTCTTTGTTAATGTCCATCAGCAATAAGTATTGGATGATGTCAAATATCTTTCCATAGCAATTGACATTACCATGCAGTTATTCTCCTTTATTTTATTTATGTACCAGATTTCATGTATTGTTTTCTCTTTTAAGTTTTATTGATGTATAACTCACATACCATACAATTCAATGGATTTAAATATACTTTAAAAAGTTTTACAATCATCACTCCAATGAATTTTAGAACAATTTCTTCATTGTTGTATCCATTATTATTTGCCCCCCATTAACCTCCATGCTCCCTTACCATGAACCTAAGAAACTATTCATCTAGCTACTGTCTCTATAGATTTACCAAAAGAGATTTGCCTCTATGTATTTTTTTTTCATTGTCGTTGTTTGTTTTTTGTGGGCATCACTGCCCTCTGGTGGTCGTGGGAGGCCTCTATGTATTTTATATAAAGAAAATAATATTTTTTAAAAAGCAGGAAGACAACAAAATATAACACTGAAAATCCTCAGTCCAAGAGAAAGCAAAAGATAATATGAACTAGAACAAATTAAAAATGGGTCAAAGGGGAAAATAAATGGTAACCTGTTCAATTTTAACCTAACTCTACCTGCAGTAGTCACTTTTCAAGACTATGCACATCTGGAGTCACTGGTCTGAGGAATTAAATGGAGGTCTAATTCAAATAGGGACTCTGCAAATTGATTTGGGGCTTTTATTGTCACAAACAGCCGCCTGCAAACTATGTGCTCAGAGTGTAAGCTCTAGCACAGTTTCCCCCTCTGATCTTGAATTTCAGTATTTACAGCCCTTCCTTGGATCACGTGGGCTAGTGTGCTCCTTCTGTGTGGACTTAGCTGATACCCTTGCTTGATTGTTTTCTTTTAAATCATTTTATGGGTTGGGGGGGCTTACAGCTCTTATGACAATCCATATATCAATTGTATCGGTCACACTTTTGCATATGTTGCCATCATTTTCAAAGTATTGTCTTTCTAGTTGAGCGCTTGATACCAGCTCCTCTTTTTTCTCTCCCTCCACTATCTCTTCACCCTCATGAATCCTTGATAAATGATAAATTACCATTATTTTCATATCTTACACCATTCACTGTCTCCTTTTACTCACATTTCTGTTGTTCATTCCCCTGAAAGGGGGGGGGAGTTATACTTTGATCATTATGATGTTTTCCCTTCCCTTTCCCCCCCTACCTTTCCCCTATCCTCACCATATCACTACTTCCATTATTGTTCGTGAGGGGGTTATCTGTCCTGGATTCTATGTGTTGAGGGCTCTAGTCTTTGCATACCTGACATGTATTCCCATTTGGTCATGATGTATTATTGTTTATGTATTGTTGCATTGTGCTAGCTAAGTACTGCCTATGTTCATGAGGGATATTGGTCTATAATTTTCCTTTTAATGATATCTGCCTCATTTTGATATGAGGGTTATCCTTGTTGTATAGGATGAATTTGAGCATATTCCCTCATTTTCTATGTTTTGGATAATTTAAGTAGAATCGGTGCCAATTCTTCTCTGTCTGGTAGAATTCACCAGTGAGGTTAATTGGCGAGGGCTTTTTGTGATTGTTGTTGTAAGGTTTTTTAATGACCCATTCAATTTCTTTACACATATTGTGTTAGTTCGGGTAGACTAAAGAAACAAATTCATAGATACACATAAGGATATAAGGAAAAGGTTTTATATACAAGAAGAATGGAACATTAAGAAAGCATCCCAACCCAGTCCAGTCCAAGGCCATAAGTCCGATATTAGCCCATATGCCTGATACCAGTCTATAATGTCTCCTCCTGGCTCACAAAGCACGTGCAGTCGAAGCGCTGGCTGGGGTCTCCCCATGGCTCCTTGCTTCCAGGGCTCAAGGTCCATCAACAGCAGCCAGTGGTGGTAAGAGCAACTCAGTGCTAGCAGGAGTCCATGTCCCTTCTCCAACTTCAGAGGTCTGATTCCATCAGGATAAGGCCGTGTGGCTCCTCCTCTGGCCCCTCCAGTTTCTTCGATGCTGCCATCTTCTCTTGTCAGTAGTCCATTGTCTCGGAGACTGACTCACAGAGACTGAGTCAAATTTCTCTTCTCCAATTGGGAAATACCATGAGCCTTCCCAGAAGTCTCAGAAGAAAGCCATGCCCACACAGAGGCCTCATCGGCTACTCATTGGCTATCTCCAGATTAACAGGCTAGACTCCACCCCTACACCCCAGTCATAAAATTGACATCACGAATACATGACCACCACACATATATATATTTATATATTCTTTACCAATATCTGTTCTTTGCCAAAGATCTCTTCAAATTTTCTACCTCAAATTGTGTCAGCCCATATAGGTATCATGCTTCTAGAAAGTTGTCCATTTTTCTCTATTTTCAAATTTGTTGAAAAACAAAAAAAATAAAAATAAAAAATAAAATGTGTTGGAGTACAGTTCTCCCTAATATTCTGCTATTATCTTTTATGTCCCTTGCTTGCTGAAAGTGAAGAAGACTTGAAGCACTTGCTGCTGAAGATCAACAATTGCAGCCTTCCGTGTAGTTTGCAACTCACTGTAAAGACAACAAAAATCTCCATTATAAATGGAGAAGAGATTGACATTGTCAAGAATTTCACCTTGGCTTGTGTCCACAATCAATGCTCACGGAGGGAGCAGTCAAGAGAGCAAATGACACACTTCATTGGATACGTCGTCAGCACAAGACCTCTTTAAACATGTAATACAAAAAAAAGGTAACGCAAGGATATCACTTTGAGGACTGAGATATGTAATACCTCCCACCCAGGTCATGTTATTGTCAGTTGCTTCATATGCAAGTGGAAATTGGACATCGAATAAGGTAGACTGAAAAAAACTGGATTTATGTGAACTATGATGTTGGCAAAGAATATTGAAAGTACCATGCACTGCCGAAAACTCAACAGCTGACAGCGACATCCTGTTTACTTCAGTTGGTTCTGTTGCGATATTGTCCATTCCATTCCTTGGGTTATTCACCCCATTTACAGTCCTCCACTCTCCCAGCTGAGCTGTTGAAGGGGCCGTCTTGTGTTACTTAGGTCTTCTTTTTCTTTGTTAAGTTGCCAGTAGTTTGACAATTTTATGAATCCTTTTAAAGAAGGAACTTCTAGTTTTATTTATCCTTTCTATTGTTTTTTAGGGTTTTATTCTAGTTCTGATAAAATTTTTATTTCCTTTCGTCCGGGGATTCTAGGAATTTTTAACTGACCTTTACCTACTTGTTGGAATTGCTGAGGGAAAGTGTTAATCTTGGTTCTTCTTTTTTTAATGTGTACATTTCTTGCTATAAATTATCCATTAGCAACTGAGCCCCGGTGGCACAGTGGTTGTGTGCGGGACTGCAGCCCACAGGGTTGACGGTTCAAATCCAGCAGCAGCTGTCCAGGAGAAAGGCTGGGCTTCCTACTCCCACCAGGGCAGTGATGTGGGGGGAAAAATTATCCATTAGCACTGTTTTTGCTGTGTCTCAGAGATTTGGGTATGTTGTACTTTGAGTCAAGAAAAATTCATACCTCATATTTTATTTATTCTATTGCCTAGTAGTTTAAAGTAGGGTGTCCATTCCGTTTTCATATATTTGACTTTTCCCCTCATCTTCCCATTGTTAGTTACTAATTTTATACCATCATGAACTGATAAAAATGTTATGTAGTATTTTTTTTTAGGCATCACTGCCCTCAGGTGGTGAGAATAGGAGGCCCAGCCTTTGCTCCTGGGAGCTGGAATTGAACCTGCAACCCAGTGGGCCGCAGTCCCGCGCGCAACCACCATGCCACCGGGGCTCAGCCCATTTTGTAGTGTTTTTATGTGCTTACATTTATTAAAGCTTGGTTTGTGGCCTGGTCTAAAGAATGTTCCATGTGCATTATGAAATAATGTTGGGTAGGGTGTTAGACATGCATCTATGAAATCGAGCTTATGGACAGTGTTGTTTAGATCTTCTGTGTCTTTGTTGAACACTAGTTATTCTGTCCTGCCTTGAGAGGGGTGTATTGAAGGCTATTCTTGTTGTAAGTCAACTATTTCTCTTTTCAATTGTTCATTTCATTTATGTACTTTGGAGCTATTTTACTGAGTCCATAGATATTTGTTATGGCTATTTTCTTTTGTTAGATTGACCCTTTAATCAGTATATGAAGCCCTGCCTTTTGCTGATTTTTGCCCCAAAGTTCATTTTATCAGAAATGAAAATCGTTTCTCCTGTTCTTTTTTGGCTGCCTTTTGCGTGCTATATGTATCTCATACTTTGTATTTTTGTTTCTCATAATGTATTTTTGTCTTTGTACCTAAGTGTGTCTCTTGTAAACAGCACATTGAAGGACATTGCTTTCTCATTTATTCTGTTACTATCTGTTTCTTGACTAGTGAACTTATTCCTCTTGTATTCATTGAAATTGTCAGGAGGTATGAATTTACTCTTGTCATTTTGCCATGGTTTGGAGTGTGTGTGTGTGTGTGTGTGTGTGTGTGTGTGTGTGATGCTGATGCTTTCTGGAGAGCTTGCTTAGAAAGTATAGGTGGGAACCCAGCTACTAGTGGGCCCCTGACCCAGAGAGAGTCCTGCTTCTATTGGGGAAGTTTGTCCTCTTCAACCAAGAGAGCACTTTGGGAAGAACACATATGAAGTGGTGAGGGAAGAGGACCCCTGCAAAGCTAGCCAGATCAGCTGGATCAACCCTGGCATCCAGTGAGGTGGGATGTCACAGTCAGATCATGCTCACATTCTTATCCTTCCTTTGTTGCATTTATTTTTCTGCTGAGTTCATTTTGCTTATGGATTGTCTTATTTCCTTCATTACTGTTGTTCCAGTGTTTACTAAACCTTTATGATTCTTCTCTTTTTTATTTTGGTGATATTTATTAATGTTCCTTAAGGTTGTCCTGCAATATCACTGTCTTCTCAAGTTTTCAAACAGTCTACATTGATATTATCTTGACTTCCTCTCTATTTTGAAGCTTTATTTGTTTGTTTTATTAAATAATTTTATTGGGGACACATACAACTCTTATCACAATCCACACATACATCCACTGTGTCAAGCACTTGGGTACATTTGTTTCCCTCATCATTCTCAAAGCGCTTACCCTGGCCTGAGTCCTGGTGGTGTAAGTGATTGAGCGTGGGACTATGGCCCGTGGGCTTGGTGGTTCAAATCCAGCAGCAGCTCTCTGGAGCAGTGCTGGGTAGCTCCCACGACCACCAGAGGGCAGTGATGCCCCCCCAAAATGCTTGCCCTCTACTTGAGCCCCTGGTATCCGCTCCTCACTTTTCCCCTCCCTCCTCACTACTCACTCTCCCATGAAGCCTTGATAATTTATAAATTATTATTATTTTGTCATATCTTACACTATCTTATGTCTCCCATCACCCACTTCTCTGCTGTCCATCCTCTAAGGAGGAGGCCATATGTAGATGCTTCCAATCTGTTCTCCCTTCCTACCTCCACCTTCCCTCCACCCTCTCATTATCGCCCTTCTCTCCTCTGGTCCTGAGGGGTTCTTCTGTCTTGTATTTCCTGTGTTTGCCGTTCCTTTCTGTACCAGTGTATCTCTTCTGGTCCAGCAGGATTTGTAAGATAAAGTTGGGATCATGATAGGAGAGGAGAGGTGAGTAAGAAATATTTGAGAACTAGAGGAACGTTGTATGTTTCATCATTGCTACACTGCACCCTGACTGCCTCATCCCCTCCCCAAGATGTGAAGACGTTCGGTAACCTACAGATGGGTTTTGGGGCTGCACTCTGCAGTCCCCTCATTCACAATGACATGATATTTTGTTCTTTGGTGCCTGATAACTGATCCCCTCAACATCTCGGTCACCGAGGCTGCTGTGCTTCTTCCATGTGGGCTTTGTTGTTTCTCAGCTAGATGGCCACTGTTTATCTTCAAACCTTTAAGTTTCCAGACTCTATATCCCTTGATAGCCGAGTACCATCATTTTGGAGTTTTATAACAACATGATTTATTCCATCTTTTTGCTTTTTAATTTTCATTGTGTGCAGATTGACATCTCATTATCTCTTTTCAGTTTTGTGGGCTTATTTTATTTTCTCTATATAGGTTAATTATTGGATGATGACGTATGTTTTAATCTCAGGTGTTGGCTGCTGTAGTTAGTACTCTATCTGAAAGACTGTAAGCCTGGTCTGAGTTTTGGGTTTTTTGTTTTTTACAAGTTCCTTTAATTTCTACTTATCTGAAAATATCCTAAATTCACCATTATGTTGGAGGGGCAGTTCTTTCAGTGCTTTGTATATGCCCAGTCCATTGCCCACTTGTCTGCATGGTTTCTCTTGTGAAAGCAGAGCTTAGTCTTATTGGTTCTCCTTTGTAGATAACTTTTTTTGTTTTTCTAAGCTGTTTTCAGGAATTTTTCTTTGTCTTTGGTTTTGGAAAGTTTGATTACAGTATGTCTTGGTGTAACCTCTTCCCTGATATATGGACAACAGGGAAGTGGGTGAAGGAAGACAACAAATATGATATGACAAAATAATAATAATTTATAAATTATCAAGGGTTCACGAGGGAGGGGGGAGCGGGAAGGGTGGGGAAAATGAGGAGTTAATACCAAGGGCTTAAGTAGAAAGAAAATGTTCTGAGAATGATGAAGGGAACAAATGTACAAATGTGCTTTGCAATACAATGGATGGATGGATGGGTTATGATAAGAGCTGTATGGGCCCCCAATGAAATGATTAAATATATATATATATGTCTTGGTGGTTATCCTTTGAAAGGTATATTTCCTTGTCCTTCAAGATAACAGAGAAGTATTCTTCTAGCAAATTCTCAACAGTTTCTCTGGCTTTTTGCTTGTTTGACCACTTTCTGTTTGGGAAGTTTAAGCAACAACAAATGGCTTCCACTGAGTCTATTCCAACTCACAGTGACCCCATGAGACGGGCAGAACTCCCCTGGAAGCTTCTGAGACTGTCCACTGTCATTAACGTAGGACGTCTCCTCTCTTCCAGAGCGACAGACGATCGCAAACTGCTGACTCTGAAGCTGGCTGCCCGCTCTGTAGCCAACTACACCAAGAGGACTCTCCTTCTGGAAGTTCAACCACACATACTTTATGATAATATCCCACATCATTTGTGGACGCTTTTCCTTTGCTTACATCATTTATTATTTCTTTCTTTTTGATGTCTCCTCTAAAAGATTAGTGCTAAGAGATGTTTGGGCCAGGGTCGGACCAGGCAGGCCCCTGGACCAGGCAGCCCCTGCACCCCAGTCTCACAAGTTGCACCAGTCTCACAAGAAGGAGATAAACACCCTGCTGAACTGTGTGGCCCCTGCTTCTGGAATCTCACGGAGCTTCTCTCCCCAGGTAGGGCACAGTCTCTACCTGGACAGGGCATGGAGCTCCCCGCTCTAACATTCCAGGAAGCAAGTTTGAAAAAAGAGATGATTTTCCAATAGGTCATCTCCCAACCCCAAACTTGCAAACGCAGCTCAAGAAACCTCCCTTTTCTTTCATCAGCCCACATGCCTGTAGCTCAAATCCCATATATGTCCCACTGCCCCAGTACTGAGTGCAGCTTCTCTAGCCTAACTTACTGGGCTACAGAACTTGCCCAGGAGTTATTTTCCCCAATAAAACCTTTATATACTTTTCATTTCTGACCGAGGCTTGTCTCCTTACTGTGCTTCCACCTCTAAAGAGATTTGTCTTCAATTTCACTAATTTTGTATTCTATTTATTCAGTTATATTCCTTTGACCTTCTGCTGTGTTAGCTATTTTTTAGCTATTTCTAAAATTTAATAATAATCTTCCAGATTTCTATTTGCTGGTTTTACATATTCCAGTTTTCCCTAATTTTTCACTTGTTTGGTCAATTTGTTCTTGCTTTGTTTTAATTAATTCTTTCTTGATTTTGTCTATGGTTTATTCTTTGATCTGTTTTTTAATCTATTGAAATGTCCTAATTACCACTTTTGTAAATTTCTTTTTTTTGGGGTGGGGGGCGGTCACTGCTGTCCGGTGGTGGGAGTAGGAGGCCCAGCCCCACTGCTGGCATTCACTTTTGTAAATTTCTTAACAGGTAATTCTAATACCATTTTTTCCTCTGGCAAATGTTCTGACCCTATATTTTGGTTACTTGTCTGAATTATTTTTTCTTTTTTATATATGTTTGTGTGTGTGACTTAAAATTGTCTGTTGTATCTGAGCCACTGTGACATTACTGTGTGGTTATGTGTTGGCTTTCTTCACCCGTTTGTTTTGCTTTAATACATCCAGTCAATGGGGGTAAGCACATTCCTCTGGTCACGAGTTTGACAGCACTAGAGTGCACCACATGCCTCCAAGAGAGTCTGATAGTGGATGCAATGTGCGCATTAGTCTCTCATCTCTGATCATTCAGACCAGCTGAGACAGGCTTGAGTGGGTTGGCGTCTGCGTATTATTGAGCCAGTGATGCTGGAGTGGTAATAGTATTCCCCGAGTAAGTAGCGTGGTAGAGGTGGTAGATACCACTGGGCAGGGTTTCTGGTCTCCCTACTGATGGGAAGGAAAAGATGGACATGGGAGGTAAAAAGAAAAAGAACTGAGAAGAAAGACAAGGAAAACAAAAGGGGGACAGGGAGAAAGCTGTATATCACTGGCAAAGGTGCAAGCTGGCTTCCACAGGGACATAGCACTTGCTATGTGAGAGTGTGCGTCAGTGACAATAGAGGAATGGGACAGGTATGCACAGATGATATGGAGCAAAGGGCCTACATCATAGGATCCACAGGAGAAGGGGGCAGGGAAAAGGAAGGGAGGGAAAACTGGAATAGGCAAAGAAGAAAGCATTGGGAACTAGGAAGAAAGAAAGAGATAGAAAAAGAAGAAAAAATAAAACTATGTCACAGTGTTGGGGCAAGTGCTAGTCCCAAACCCAGTAGCATCAGAAACTGGAATTTGTACCATTGGATCATGCACTGCCAGCTGTGGGCCCCACATGATCATCAAAAATCACTTACAAGTACTGCCCGCTGTGGGGGGAGTGGGGGGAGTTGAGGGGGGTGAAAGTCGTACCCCAAAGTGAAAAGCGTACCTTTCTGACTGATTACCACTAATGTGGATGCTATTGAAGTACTCCTTGGCCAGCAGAGTACTTCTCTGGTTCTTGCCACAACTGGAATTATGCTTTCAATAATTCAAGACACCCGTACTACTTTGGCACTTCATCATTCATATGCCTACTAGGTTGCTCTTTTCACTCAGTTCCTTCCTTTATTGGTATTTGACCCCCTTCTTTATCTTTTTCTTTGAGGCTCTAGGATCCAAGATTGCCATCCCTATCTGTTTCCCCTGGTTTACCAGGTCTTTGTTGAAGAAGATCTGGGTGACTGACATATCTGTCAAATTTGCCATCTTGCATCAACTCCCTATATCAAATTGTTCTAGTGCCATGTGTTTATATTAAATTTTTTTCCCATTGACATGTGTGGGAGAAACCAGCCCCTCACAACTATATCACAGGTCAGATAGGCACCATTATATGGTTGTGATATATAAAGATTATAGTAAAGTTACAGAAAATAAGAAATCAAAGAGAAGGTGATTAAATTAGTCAGATACATTTCATGGTGGCATGCTCCCCTCCAGATCTCACCAGCCAGATCTGTGCCCAGCAGGGCAGAGAGGGGAGGAGAAAGAGGGGGTCCAGGAACTGGAGGAGAGGAGAGAGGGACAGAGAAGAGATCATCTTTATTGTTTGGGGGCTATTTGTAGGCAGCTATCAAATATGCTCACAGGTGAGGAAACCTAATACCTGCATTGGGGGAAGGCATGAGGGGGGATGGGTGCTGCAGTGGGAGGAGATAACCAGGGAATGTCTGCTTCTTCAAGAAGACAGAATCATCCATGAGCTCACTTTAAGGCAGCATAGCTGTTAGGGGAGAATCTGTGGGAATGACATCTGTTAGTTTCCCACAGGCATGCATCCATGGTTTTGTTGAAGATAAACTGACCCTATATGATAGGCCTACTGATATACTCTCCCTATCCTGTTCTTTTGGTCTGTTCTTCTATCACTACGCCAATGCGACTCAATCTTCATTACAGATTTATAGTACTCCTTGAACATATTAGCGTGAATCTCTTGTCATTCCACCACTTGTTCATTAGCTTGTCATACTGTAGAGGCTTGCATGTCACTGTGATGCTGGGAAGTGTGCTGCCCATAGCTGAAATACCAGCACAGTCAACCTGAGATGAAGGCATTTCAAGGGAGTTCCCAAAGTAAGCACAGGCTACAGAGAAGGAACAGGCTGTGCATCTCGGAGAGATTAGTCACTGAAAACAGTGAATAGCAGGGGATCGTTGTTAAATATATTGCAAGTATTATAGATAGCAGCAGAAAATTGTCAGATATAGTGCCAGAGGATGAGTCCCTCAGACCGGAAGGTGCTCAAAATACAACCAAGGACTGTAGTATGAGAGTCAACAGTCTATCAAAATAGAGCTGACCACAGTGATGTGGATAGGGTAAAGTTTCCATGACCTTCATTTGCTGACATGACTCAAAATGAGAAGAAATAACTGCAAGCATCTATTGATACTTGGAGCAAAGAATGTATGAAGTCTGAATTTAGGAAAATTGGAAATGATCGAAAACTAAATAGAATCCATAAACATCAATACTTTAAGCATTAGTGAGTTGAATTTGAACTGGTATTGACCATTTTTAATCAGTCACGTAGTTTGCTAGGTCACAAATGACAAAATCAACATGAATGCCACCACATTCATCATCAAAAATAAATTTCAAGATCTATCTTGAGGGCTGAGCCCCAGTGGCATAGTGGTTGTGTGCAGGATTGCGGCCCACGGGGTTGGCAGTTCAAATCCAGCAGCAGCTCTCCAGGAGCAAGGCTGGGCCTCCCACTCCCACCCGAGAGCAGTGATGCCCACAAAAAAAAAAAATCTATCTTGGGCTGAGCCCCGGTAGCGTAGTGGTTGTGTGCGGGACTGCGGCCCACTGGGATGGAGGTTCAATTCCAGCTCCACGGGAGCAAGGGTGGTCCTCCCACTCCCACCACCTGAGGGCAGTGATGCCCCCCCAAAAAAAGATCTATGTTGAAGGATAATGCTGTGTTATAAAATACATAGACATATACATACATGAAAATCCAGTTAATATATTATTATTCAAATTCATGTGCTAATCCCTGAAGCTAGTAATGAAGAACTTAAAGAATCCTACCAACTTCTTCAGTCTGAAATTTATTAAGCACACAACCAAGATACATTAATAATTACTGGTGACTGGAGTGTGAACATTGGAAACAAAATGAATCATCTGTTGAAAAATATGGCCTTGGTAATCACATGGTAGAATTTCGCAAGACCGTCTTATACTTCTTATTGACAGTACTTTTTTCAGCACCATAAACAGCAACTGTGCACATGCAGCTTCCCAGATGGAATACACAGGAGTCAAATTCACTGCATCTGTAAGACAAGACCATGGAGAAACCTAACATATCTGCAGCCTAACAAGGCCAAAGGCTGACTGTGTAACAGATCATCAATTGCTCATATGCAAATTCAGGTTGAGGTTGAAGAAAATGAAAATATGTCCATGAGAGTCAAACTATACAAGCTAGAGTAGGTAAGCTGGGTTGTCTAGGAAACAACCAGTGACACTCCTCTACGTATAAGAAGAACTTTATATCAAGAAGTAATTCAATAGTAGGAAGCATCTCAACACAGAGCAACTTAAGTCCATGGGTCCCAGGCTAACCAGGTCCTCATTAGACTCAGGTGGCTACAGGCTGACGATGCAGAGGATGAGGCTGAATGCAGGAAGGTCACAGGCCAGTGCATGCAGAGTCACATGGATCCAAGGTCAGTGAAAACCTGGCCAGACAGCACCAGTCCTCAGGGTCGGGTGGCCCACATGGGGCTTCCCCCAAAGGCAGACACAGAGTCTCCATGAAATTTCAGCAAGGAGGAAGGTGAAGGGGCAGAAGGAGAGAGAACGGGTCTCTAGTGTTTCTTTCACAAAAAAAAAAAGTCATACCTTCCATGAGGCATCATCAGATTGACAGATGGAACAGTCACCCCTTTAGAAGTGCAAGTTATCAGTCCTAATTACCACATCACTCAACTGAGGAAGCCATCTGAAGAACAGATTTACTGCATGGAATACTGAAGGCAGAAACCTGAAACCTGTGAGATGACAGCAAGAGCATCATATATGAAGAAAACCAAAGATCCTTAATCAGGAAAAACAGAAAAGGTCATAATCAATATCAGATGAGCCTCCTGGATGTAGCAGAGTAGCTAAAACAAATAGAATAGATGGTGGAACAACTGTATAAAAATTTCAAAGGGCACCAGGAAACAAAGTATTATAATGAAACATGCAAAGACCTAGAGTTAGAAAACCAAAAAGAAAAAACAGACTCAGTGTGGTGACTACATCTTCTGTTGTCAGTTTGAGACTTATGAGTGTGAAGGGGTGGAGTTTAGCCTGTCAGTCAGGCAGCAGCTTGATGATCTCATTTGGAGGTCCAGCTGGAGGTGGGACAGATATTCATTCCCTGGAAGACATTCTGGTTGACAGACCACATGGAGACAGACTGATGGCAGGCAGAACCTCAGACCTGGAGAAGCCACATGGAGACCCCTGCACCCACTGCATTCAGTGTCGTTGCTTGTGTGGCGTGAGTCTGAAGAGGAATTTATAGATTGGTAATAGACATATGGGAAAATGTAAGACTTATGAACTTGATCTGAACTGAGCTGGAATATTTTCTCAATATTCAATTGCTCTTCTGTTCAAAGCTCTTTCTTATGCACATATGAGTCTCCCTGGATTTTTTTTCTGTCTACCAGGACTAACACACTCAGCATATCTCACACTGAGAGAAATGAAGAAAAATATTAGGCATCAATTTGCAATACTGAATGATTCTATGGGCAAATGAACATCTAAAGAAGGTGGAAGGAACACGTAGACTCACCATCCCTAAACCGGTCAGCATTCAACCATCTGAAGGGGCAGCATGTGATCAAGAATGAACGGTACTGAAGGAATAAATGCGAGCTGGACTGAAGGCATCAATGAAGAAAAACAAGACTCCAGGAACTTATAGAACACCAGTGGAAACATTCAACAAGGTAATGAAGCACTGGAGGCACTCACTCGTCTATGCCAAGAAATTTGGAGGATGGCTACCTGGCTTACTAGCTAAATCTATATTTTTATCAATTCCAAAGAAAAGTGACCTAACAGAATGTGGAATCTATCAACCAATATCATTAGTATACAATATAAATAAAACTTTGCTGAAGATCATTCAAAAATTGTTCTAGCGATACTGATGGGGGGAGCTGCCAGACATGCCAACCGGATTCTAAAGAGGACATCGAATGAGGAATATAATTAGTGACATCAGACGGATCTTGGCAGAAAGCGGAGCATACTAAAAATGTAATTACTTGTGTTTTATTAGCTTTGCAAAGACATTTGAATGTGTAGAACTTAACAAACTGTGGATTACATTGAGAAGAATGGGGATTACAGACTATTTCATTGAACTCTGTACATGAACCAAAAGACAATCATTCAAACAGAACAAGGGTACTGTGTGGTCTAAAAATCAAGAAAGGTGTGTTTCAGGGTTGTATCCTTTCACCATGCTTATTCAGTCTATATGCCTCAAAAATTATCTAAGAAATTGGGTTTTGTGAAGAAGGATGTGGCATCAGGATTGAAGAATGAGCTGTTAATAATAGACTGATGACAGACTCTTGCATGCTGGAAGTGAGGGGGACTTAGATGAATATCATAGATTGCAGCCTTCAGTGTAGATTACAATTTAATGTAAAGAAAATCAAAATCTTCCAAAAATACACCAGCATGTAACATCATGAAAAATGAAAAAAAAAATGAAGGTTGGCAAAGACCTCATGTTACTTGGATCCAAAAATCAATGTTCATGGAAGCAGCAGTCAAGAAATCAAGTGATGTACTGCAATAAACCAATGTGCTGCACAAGATCTCATCAAAGTTTTGAAGAGCAAGGATGTCACTTTGAGGACTAAAGTGCACCTGACCCAAGCCTTGTTATTTTGCATTGCCTCATGTGCATGTGGAAGATATTGCATAAGAAAAGTAGTGATGCAGAGGCAGAAATCAGAATGGCCAATAAACAGATGAGAAAATGCTCCCGATCATTGGCCATAAGAGAAATGCAAATCAAAACAACAATGAGATACCACCCAACACCTTCAAGGATAGCCCAATTCAAAAAACCAGAAAGCAGTTCATGTTGGAGAGGTTGTGGGGAGATAGAAACACTTATCCACTGTTGGTGGACCTGTAGGTTTGTACAGCCACTATGGAAATCAAAGTGGCGATATCTAAAACAGATGGAAATTGAGCGACCATATGACCCTGCAATCCCCCTACTGGGCATATACCCAGAAGAGGCAAACAATGAACCACGACCAGACGTCTGTGCTCCAATGTTCATTGCAGCACAGTTCACAATTGCAAGGAGTTGGAAACAGCCCAAATTTCCATCATCTGACGAATGGATTAAAAAGCTGTGGTACATACATACAATGGAGTACTATGCATCACTGAAAAGCAGTGATGAACGCATGAAGCACATCACTGCATGGGAAGAACTGGAGAGAATTATGCTAAGTGAAGTTAGCCAAGCGCAAAAGAACAGGTACAATATGAGTTTGCTGAAGTAAGCATAAATTTAAAAAATACAAAGGGGTATCTTGGGTTGCATCTGTATTCAGAAATGCCTGAGGAGAGGCCCAAGTATTATGGCAGGGGACAGACCAAATTCAGGGCTACATATGGTAGCCAACTGGAATGGAGGGTTGGGTGTGGTCCATGGGGCAAATGGTGATATGTAGAGAGGGAATAGAGTACTAACCCTCCCAAGGGGAGTGTATTGTTTATATCTCCACAGTGAAAGAGGAACCAAACTTAAACCTGGTGATCCAGGATGTGAACGCAGTGTGGCGGTATGAAGTGGAGAACCAATGAAGGAGTCTGAGCACACAACCCCAACCCCAACTACAGGGGCAGCCACCTCTCCACCAGGGGAGTTTGCATTGTAGGTCAGCACTTGAAGCTGCAGCTTGGGGAGTGAGAGATGCCTGACCAGAACACATGAGAACAAATGAAGAGGGAGGAAGAGAGAATGGAATGCATCCTGGTCCACCGATCCTTCAGGACGATACTCCCACTCAGAACAGCTGATGCACAAAGAGGATCACATGGCCAGCCCCACTATGAAATACAGCTACCATCACTGACCCAAGGCCTTTCAGGGTCAACAATGGAGAGCCAGGGTTGGATTAGACCCTGTCTGACACAACCACACCAGGGAAAAACACTAGGGGTGTGCAACAGAGCATGGAGATCCAGATGGAATGACCGCGATAAACCTAGAGACCAGGGAGTGGCACCCCATCTGACTCAACCAGGGGACACTCCTGGAGGTCAATGAACAAACCTTGAATTATTTACATGTTTTTATATTGTTATTTTTTTACATATACATATATCTATATATGATATTGGGGTTTTTTTGTTGTTATCATTGCTTTATTTTCTTTGGTTGCTTCATTTTCGGAAGTCTTTTTTGGGTACATACTGTTACCTTTGCAGGTCTATATAAATAAGATAGGCTGGATGAACAGTCGAGGTAAAAATGACGGGACCAATGGTTTCAGGGTGAGGGCCATGGGAGAAGGGGAGGAAGGGGAAAGGAGGTGGTGTTGACCAGCCCAGGGACAAGTGTATATCAAATGATCCAAAATTAGAGACAAGGTGGATGAGAGAAGTCCAGTAGGGATTGATCAAGGGTAATGTAACAGAGAAAATACTGAAACCCAATGGAGGCTGAGCATGATAGTGGGACAAGAGGGAAGTAAAAGGAAATAGAGGAAAGTGCTAGGGGGTAAAGAGCATTTATAGAGGTTTAAATTCAGGCATGCACATAGGTGCATATATCTACATGTGGCAATGGGAGAAATAGATCAGCAAACTTATACATACAGGCTTAGTAGTAGAACAGCAGATGGGCATTGGACCTTCACTCAAGTACTTCCTAAATGCAAGAACATTTTGTTCTATTAAGTTGGCATCCCATGATGCTCACCTTCCCTACCTAATAACTGAAAACAAATGTGTGCATAAGCAATGGTGGTGAAAAAGCTGATGGTGCCCGGCTATCAAAAGATGTAGCATCTGGGGTCTTAAAGACTTGAGTAAACAAGCGGCCATCCAGCTCAGAAGCAACAAAGCCCACATGGATGAAGCACACCAGCATGTGGCCCATGAGTTGTCAAAGGGATCAGTTATCAGAGTTTAAGAACTAAAAACCATAACATTACGTGCTTGCTTTCCTGATATGATCACTGATGACAAATATGTGCATAAGCAAATATGGTGAAGATAGCTGATGGTGCCCAGCTATGAAAAGATATAGTGTCTGGTCTTAAAGGCTTGAGTAAACAAGTGGCTATCCAGCTCAGAAGCAACAAAGCCCACACAGAAGAAGCACACCAGCATGCATGACCATGAGGTGCTGAAGGGATCCAGTGTCAGGCATCAAGGAACTAAAATTATATCATTATAAATAGGGGGAATATAGATTGGTGACCCAAAGCCCATCAATAGGTGAAGCAACAACCTCTTACAGAGGGGTCGCAGGGAGGAGATGAGCCAGTTAAAGTACAGTGTAGTAACAATGAAATATGCACTTTTCCTCTAGTTCTCAAATGCTTCCTCAAATCCACTATCATGCTCCCGGTTCTACCAGACAAGTTTGACTAGAACAGGGAATGTAGACTAGAGTCGGAAACATGGGGAATTTAGGATAGATATTCCCTCAGGATGAGTGATGGGAGTGGTGATACTGGGAGGGTGGAGGGATGGTGGTGTAGAAAGGGAGAACTAATTTCAGGGATCTACATATAACCTCCTCTCTGGGACATGGCCAACAGGGAAGTGAGTGAAGGGACACATTGGACAGTGTACGATATGAAATAGCAATTTGTAAATTATTTTTTTGGGAGGGGCATCACTGCTCTCTGGTGGTGGGAGTAGGAGGCCCAGCCCCACTGCTGGAATTGAACCGCCATCCCAGTAGGCCACAGTCCTGCGTGCAACCACTACGCCATCGGGGCTCAGCCCGCAATTTGTAAATTATTAAAGGTTCATGGGGTGGAGGGAGGAAGAGAAATATGGGGAGCTGGAACTGGAGGCCTAAGTGGAGCGAGGATGTATTGAAAGTGATGATGGCAGCAAGTGTGCAAATGAGATCTGCGTACGATTGATGTATGTATGGATCCTGAGGGGAGGTGTATGAGCCCCCAATAAAATAATTTATTTTAAAAAAGGGGGGAGGGGAAAGAGGAGCTTTTTTTTTTTTAAGAGGAGCTTATACCAAGGGTTCAAGTGGAAAATGTTTGGAAATGTATGTGGCAACATTTGTGCAAATGTGCTCGATACGGATGATGTACTGAGTGTTATAATAGCTGTAAGAGCCCCCAATAAAATTATTTTTTTAAAAGATGAAAAAAGAAAACAACAAAAAAAGTAGTGATGATGGCAACAAGTGTGCAAATGTGGCCTGCATACAATTGATGTATGTATAGATTGTGATGGGAATTGTATAAGCCCCCAATAAAATGATTCTTACAAAAAAAGGGGGGCTGAGCCCTGGTGGCATAAGTGGTTTAGTGCGGGACTGAGGCCCACAGGCTTGGTGGTTCAAATCCAGCAGCAACTCTCCAGGAGCAAGGCTGGGTAGCTCCCACGACCACCAGAGGGCAGTGATGCAAAAAAAAAGGGGGGGAGGAAGTGGTTGTGTGCAGGACTGCGGCCCACTGGGATGGAGGTTCAATTCCAGCTCCACAGGAGCAAAGGCTGGGCCTCCTACTACCACCACC